>CM052313.1:8558404-8644591 GCA_028455605.1 Lasioglossum malachurum | reverse complement strand
CACGCTTAAAAAATCCACTTCCACTAACAAGATTTCATTTTCGAAGGATGGTGGGCCGGGACCGTCTGCCGGGGTCAAATATTTCACGGGTAAAATGCGGAATTTTATTATTCAAAAATGGAACGGTCGAACGTGTCCGATCGACGACGGAATTAATTCATCGGGGTGGGCTCTCGGGTATCGGATGAGAGGAGCAGGGGGGTCGTCGGTGGTACGAGGGTGGAAATGACGGGGGTGGACGCGAAACGATACAAAACGAGGGATTCCAATATTTCCCTATCTGAACTTAATGGACGCCGGTTGCGTCTCGGATTTTTCCCGTCGTGCCCGTCCCCGTAAATGGAAAGTCCCGTAATGCGAAAAATAGTGGAAGTGCCCGGCAAGAGTGGAAGTCTTGCGTGGAGTGATATTAATGCGAAGGAGCGATCTCTCTTTATGCCGGGACGGATCCATCTCGCTCTGACTCCATTAAAAGTGATTTCTTTCTCGACGCGCAGAGGACCGGAGCGAGATCATGAAGAGAGAGGAACGGCGAGAGAGAAAGCGCGGGAGTGAGCGGATGAAGAAAAGAAAGAGAGAACGAGAGTAAACGCTCGTGGAAGATGCTATTCCTGGATGTTCCATTCGCGGGAAATCGATGGGGCGGCCCCCCGTAATTGATCAACTAAATATTCACGTTTCGCCGTTTGCGAATGGATCAGCCTCGACGTCTCAGTTACCTCCAGTCTATCCCTCTCTCTCTCTCTCTCTTTCTCTTTGGTCGTTTTCTTTCTACAGGCTTTTTTTATGTTGATCCAAGAAGCAGCGGAAAATTGAATTATCTCGCTGGGCGACTTTGCTATTTTATTAACAATCTTCCCGGACGATAATTACATTTTTTTAGCATTGATCTAGTTACTTACCGTTCCACTGCATTTTTACGGACGGTAAAAGCGATGGCAATTTATGAACGGTCTTTGAACTTATTTATTGCTTTCGATTACGGTTTCTGCTCTGGAAGAGCTTGAATTTTGTTCAACCAGATTATGCATCTTTTATTCAGTTGACTGTGTTTTATTCCACTGAAGATACAGGTAACATTATTATACATAATTACATATTATATATATTACAAAAGAATATTATACACAATAATATATAATTACTAGCCTGCGGATCTTTATACAATTATCGCTTCTGAATATTCTCAAAAATGCTAGGATGTAAAATATGACAGAATTTAGTGCGATTTTAATTTATGTCAGATCTAAAAGGGCTGCTACCACAGAAAATAAGATTTCACTTGATTGGAGATTATTAACATTCCTGTACAGAAATGCGAAATGCGAAAAACAATTTAACGATGCCAAATGTCAAAGAAGATCAAAGAAAAAGAAGTCTCCTATGCTTTTATTTTCAGCCTTAAGGTGGGCAGTCTGATCGCACGGGCTGAAGACATTTTTCATCCATTTCTGCCCCATTTTCCATCAAATTGAGCGGCACGTGGGTCCAGGCTCGCCAAAGCCGGCGCATAAAAGTGAAACCATACAGAATCGCGCCGGTGCGGTTTAATGACGAATCAGCGTCGGGTTGACCAGGCGTCATCCGAGCGAGAAATCGCGTCCGGGGCCCTGATCAAAAACCGTCGTACTCGTTACGAACACCAACAAAACCTGAACCTAACGATCGTTTCGAGAGACCGGATTGAAAAGCAGCAGTATACCCGGCTACCGAAAACGGGTCCGCGTCTTCTGGAAGAAAAAGCCCGGAACACGCGGAAAGCTGCGGGGTGTGCACAAACGACGCCGAAGTACACTCGTTTCAAGATTCCACCGGCGGCAAACTTTTCCGGGGACGGCGGCGGGGGTCGGCGGCCGATGCGCGCAAATATCGACAGACCTCTCCGTTTCCCTCTAAATCTGCCGAGTGCTCAAAGAACCGGGGGTTGGGGAGTCGGGGGTGTGGAAACCGGGGAGCAGAGAGAGAGAGAGAGAAGGGGGTTGCACGCGCGACAGATGAAACGCCGTCACACACGGCCGTTTATCCCGATTTATTCGAGAGGAAGAGGAGCCCGATACCAGACGGGCCATAAAGAAGGCGAAGAGAAACATGAGACACGAAGAGAACCAACCAGAGAGAGAGAGAGAAAGAGAGATGGAGAGAATGTACAAGGACAATCACGTTTAGGAAGGAATTAATGAATAGCGCTGCAGGGTGAGAGCTCATTTCGTCCTCGTGAGAGAGATTCGATCGATCGCCGGTAGGACAAGCTATACAACGCGATTTAATTAGTCGAAAGCAAATGCTACTAGATAGGAAGTTGCATAGGGTGAAAAGGACGAGGCAGGAAGACAGAGAAGAGACAACGGGGGGTGGGATCGTCTCCAGGACTGCCGGAACATAATAAAGCACCGCTTCATTGTCTCCTCCTCTATCGTTCATTGTCCTCTCTGCTTCGTTCCACCCGCCCCCACCCTTCCCTTGTGACTTCGAGCATCGTTCTTTTCCATTGCTTCTTTCACTGTAACTGGGACAATACCGTGTGCCGATTCATCGGAAACTTTCACCCCTCCCTCCCTCCGGCCCTTCTCCGCGCCCTGTCGCGCAACCACCGCGCTACGTTCAAAGGGGCGGAACTTGGCGAAAGCAAATTCGCGTTTTCGGCGCTCACTAGGATGTCGCGGAGCGCTCTGAGCGCTTTGAGCCGCCCGTGTATACGCCACTTCCGGCGGCGGGACTCTCCGTACCCCTGTGTGCATGGAATTCCGAATGGAGAAAGGGGGAAAGCTGCTCGACGGCCATTGTGTGTATCGGTCGGATGAAATGAGGTATTTTTGAGGGGATCGGTGACGCGGAAAACTAGAAATTTTGACGGCGAGGGGGGGTGGGAGACGAGGTGTGTCGCTACGAAGAAAATTGAGAACGGCAGAAGCATTTGTGAAGTCGAGGAAAGCGGGGGAAGTATTTTGCTGGTTCCGTTCGGTGGAACAATGGAACGACTAGAGACGCACTACGTGTCTGGTAGTTTGCTTTTCGTACCTCAGCATTTATTATCTTGAAAACTGGAAGAGTCTACTTGGACTTTCTAAAATATATTTGGCGTTAATCCGAATAAAAAAGAAGAAAAGATATGTAGCCCTATAAGAGGACAAACTGGAAGAGAATAGCCACAAAACAAGAAAGTCCTTTAGACAAGCCATTGTCTGGGGACCCGAGAAATTGTTATTCCGCAGTGATTCCGGCCGCGTTGCGGGGAAAAATATTGTGTCAAAAAAGCTTCTTATCTACAAGAAGAAGGAACATCGCGAACCGAGTCACCCTCTTCGCCGTACGCGCGATCCCATGTCGCTTATTGTAGAACGGCGAGGCACACCCACGCGGTACTGTTATTTGGCGGATGGAAACGGTGCATTGTGGTGTCTTGTCACGCCGTTTCCAGGCTCCCCTTTCCCGCGGTCCGAATATGTACTGGCGCGTCGAAGAACAAAGGGCGGTTTCACGGTCAAGGCCGCGGCTTGCCACGACATCACCGAGCAAGAGGCTCTTTATTCATTAGCCAGCCGTATGGAAAGAGAAACGGAGAGAACTAGAACGAGCCAGAGAGAGAGAGCTAGGCATCCTGCATCGTTACCTCGATTTTTCTTTTCGATATATTCCAACGATCGTTTTACTCCTCCCCGATTCGAATCCGCCGCGGTTTTTTCTCTTCCTCAGATGGTTCAAGACGTTCCCAACGTCTCGAGGGACCCGAGACCTTGGGCTTTAATAGGCCGCGGCAGAAAAATCAGCACGGATCAAAAAAGCTTGAATACAGCCGACAGTATTTCGCCAATCACGTATTACAGTCTGGATAATGAGGTATTATTTTCTCAAACGAGCGGGGAAGATTTCGGTGTGCGTACGATTTTACGGGTAATAATCGATCCTGCTGATTCTTCCAATGGCGTAGAAGTTGCAGGACGCGAGCTGCTTTGTTCGATAGATCCGCACTCGACGAAGGAAACGAGAGAAAAATTATCCGTTTCAGAGGATGGGCGGATGTCCGATTACTTTTTTTTCCACGTGCGAACAACACGCATTAAGCATTTTTAATGGCTACACGTTCTAAAAGACTCTTAACGATTATTGATTTGTACAAAAACGAGTAGATGCAATTTCAAACAGCGAAAATCATTTTCAATCGATCACCGGACCGCGGATCTTTATGCAAAATCAAATTTTTGTGCATCAAGCACAAGATCAGGAGCTAAGTGAACATTTACGTTCCTCGTCAATTATTTCAATATAAACTTCTTTCAAAACTACACCGGAGAGTTAAAGAAATTCATGGATGTGTATTCGACTAGGAAAACTAGTAGAATCGTTTGCTCGAAGTTCGAAGCCCATTGAGAAGGTAAAAGTTCTTGTGCGGTGTAATTTATCGACGAAGGTTAGCCGGCGCACCCTTACTTCGCGGTTTTATCGTTTCGGTATGATGAACTGCGTCTTTATCCGCAACGAATTCGACACAAATCGACAGGAAAAGACCGAGCGATTTCCCTTATCATGGCGGGTAGGAAAAATTCTGAGGGCAGCCAGGATGTCCGGCACGAATGCAATATCTCGAAGTGCCGGCTATCGCGAATGCATTTTAGAGAAGCGATGCATAAAATATGCGAGCGAAACGTACGGGCTCCGTTACCGTTTGCAATTTGTCCCAACAATGTTTATACACGAAATTTGCCGAGAAATTTAAAGCTCCACCCCCCCCGTCTCCCCCATCAAGGAGATACAATGATTCGCGGAATAACATTATAGGAGCAAATTAATTTGACGAATGGAGGTTCACGTTTAAAATGACTCGTGAAAGATCGCTGTAAGATTTTTAAGTATGGACTGCGCGTTCGAATGGCCGTTAAAATATCTTCTGTTTTTTATATACAAACGTGCCTGCATCTAACTGCGAGACAATTGAAATTCTCGTTTTCGTTGCAATTTGTCCGCACGTTTACCAGAAGAAAATGTCAGAAAAACGTGGAAACTCTTAGTTTACAGTAATCAAGTTAAAACGGCGAACAGGTTCGTCTGGCTGTGCTAACAAAGTTCCCGGGAGCCGGAACATCTCGAGTTTCCTTAATTTCTCGGCTGGCCTGAGCGACGACGGGCGACGGTTCCAGGATATTTCGGCGCGGGTCTGTGTCTCGATGTCTATCGATTCCCTAAATATTCTCCGCGAAGATAATCATGGTTCCCCGGCTGCGTCGTGTTCCCGTGGTTTTTTCTCGGTTGCCTGGCAGTCGAACATGATACGCCGCGCCGTAATTCATGCTCGCGCGAAACGAATCGCATGCATCTCATCACGGCAACTTTCGCCCGAGACTTTATCGGCCCGTGTCGGCCAACTTTTCGACGATATTCGTTCATAATTACGAGTCTCGCGGTAACTTCCACTTCAGCGTCGCGATCGCGGATCGATCCGGCGCGGCTACGGCGAGCCGCGCGGGGAGAACGCCGATTCCATCCTACTTTCGACGTCTGGGCTGTATTTCCACGCCGAATGCAACCTCTGGAGAGGGTCTGCGAGGAACGGATATTGGAATAGACGAAAATGGACTCACACTTGCGCTCAACCTCACACCGAACCCACCCCGTAACCGTCCGCTGCCTTTCGCCGTTCCTACGATCCTCCCTTTTCTCTATTATATCCTCGCGATCTCTACCCGCCTTTCCGCACCCTCCAACCCTCTTTCTCGCCTTCTTTTTTCTTGCTTTCCACGACGAGAACCTCCCCTGCCAACCGTTTTCTTCGCGCCATTTCTGCGGTTTCCGCGACGTCTACGCCCCACTCGCCATTGTTTCCCAGTCACCTCGATTTTTCTGTTGCTTCGCTCCGTCGTGAACATTTCTTGCTCTCTCCCTTGTTCTCATTACGTTATGTTCCCGTTGCTCTGATCGTCCAGGCTTTTATCAAGCTGTTTTATTTATTTTTATACGCGGTGGCGCGTGTAGGTGCGAACGGGAAGTATGTACTACTCTGTTCAAAACGTTCCAGGACAGTCTCGTTTACAAGAAACCGCGCAATGCTGTATCTCTTATTTTTATTCTATGTAGTTACTACACCTGTTTAGAACATATTTTCGTTGCCACACACGCACACACAACTTCAGATCAGTCGAATACTTTATAAACAGCAGTTGATTTTGTCAATTGAGGTTCAACGAGCGGCGAATTTCATGATGTTAAAATTCATTGAGCAACGTATCTGCATTAAATTTTGTGTGAAATATTCGCCCGATCAAGCTCCCAGCCACGTTTTCCCTTTTTCGCGATTAGAACAACCGCTACGGGGACGTCGATTTCAATCGATTGAGGAGATAAAACAAAATCCGCTGAAAGAATTAAATGCCATCACAGAAATTGAATTTTTATCGGATGTTTTGAAGAGTGGAAAAATGTTGGCAGAAATGTATTGTTAGCAATGGAGATAATTTTGAGGGTGACGAAATAGAAATTGATAAATAAATGAATAGTATTATTTGACTTATCCTGATTCAAGTTGTAAAGTATATATGAAATAAATTGTTATTTTACATCAGCTTGTTGGAACCGAGGTACACAATTTTTCTTTTAATTTAACGATTTTGTTGTACATAGTCGTTATATATAGCCTTTAGAGAAAATATATAAATAGGCATACACAATAAATATACACATTCTTTCCTTTACCATGAAGTTCTGAATGTTAGCAACATTGATCGGAGCTCACGTTCAAATAAGCTGCAAATAAATAAATAAGAGAAAGAAAGAAATTTCTACCCGGTCTTTCATTCCTTGTAATCGATGCAGAACATTTTTATTCGCCATAAAAGCCCGCGGTTTGCTTGTAACTTGCGTCATCACATAATTCTCGAAAGTACACGGTGTGCAACAATGTTGCTTTGAGCTCGGCGAAACAAATGCTGATATTCGACGTCGCATTCGACAAGACCGGTATAAAGCTAATTGAATTTCTTAGTTCTCTCACTGCGTGGAGGATAAACCCACTCGGCGAACCTGGCGTTTCCACAAAGAATCGTTGATTCTCGCTTGACTTTATCTTATCTCCGATTTCTCGTGAATATCATTATTTTATCCGGCGCAGCTAACAATTCGAATATCCGCGTGTCCCGGGACTTTCATTCCACTTCGCGTACGATTAAAACGAATAAAAGTCTCGGGTCCGCCGGCGCAGTACTTGTTAAGTACTCGTTCCCGAGGATCACACGTCCCTCGCATTTCTTCAGGAATGTTGAACATGCGCCTACACTCTCAGCCGAAGCGACATTCGCCAAAAACGCAAGTATAAACGCGCGCGCGCGCCGGCAAGAAAGTAATAAGCGAACGATGTTGCTGTCTGCAAGTCAGCGTGTCCCTGCAACTTCATGCCAGGATAGACTTGATGCATGACGCACTTCCCAGCGAAATGTTTAATACTGCCGATTCAACCCCCTTTTGCGGCCAGACGACTTGTGATAATTGCTACACGCCCCGTCAGTCACTCGTAAACACCGCCATACATCGCGACTCCTATCAAAACTGTTATCGTGCCCTTCTATCTTCTCCGTGAAGTGAAACTTCTACTTCCTTTTGTGCCGGTGACAGCCTCTGCAGATCTGGTTTCGATCTTAACAGCGTATCCGAACGTAGTCATCGACAACGACATATAACATGAGTAAAATCAGTGCTTCCTGCAGTTGATTGAGATGAAAACTTCAATTAAATTTCATTCATTAAATATTTCTCTATAGTAGAACTATTTAATGTATTTCACATGTCGAAAATAAAAGAAAATCCACACTATTAAATTCTGAAATGTCACTTTCGTAAACGAGGACATACAATTTATTTGAAATTGTCATTTTCAATCGTCGAAGTTAAATCACAGAATGGACAAAATTTTTCCATGATAATATACGTTAAAAATTACATGCAAATCGCTTCACGTGTCGAAAATAAAAGAAAATCCCCCCACACTATTAAATTCTTAAATGTAAGTCCAACTTTAGTAAACGAGAATTTCCATTTCCATTTCGAATGTATAAAAAGCGAATGCATGAATTACAAAAATTACGTACCTTGAAGCTATTTAGACCATTGCAGACGGTTCAGAGTATCATGTACTTTGAGAGAAGTTGGAACTGAATTATTCTTAACCATTCCTCGGTATATTTCTCGTTAAACATTCTACGTAAAAGTGTTCGATAAATACGAGCCGCTTGTAAGAGGACCGACTGTTCGAACGGCACAAATCATTGCAGCGTTATATAAACGAACGAAGTTTCTCAGGGGAAAAGGAAAAGAGGCAACGTCTTTTAAAAACTCAACGAATCGAGCGTCTAATTAATGAGAGGACTCTGCTCGGATAGCTACGATTTGTTTAATGTCGCTGGTTCGATTCAATTTCCCGTCGAATTAATTCGACTGGCTTTAAATGAACTTTAATTAAAGCCCTCTACCTCGGTCCAGTTAACTCGGGTATATTTGGATGCCCTGCTCATTTCCGATATTCAAAAGTTTCGAGAAAAGTGGATTTCCTCGTCGTCCGGAAGATACTTATGTATATTAACGGGAAGACATGGAATCGAAAGAAAAGCGTTAAATCGTCACTTCGCCGAAGAATAAATAGACTTTCAACAAACACATTTAAGAGTTCTTTTATAATACTTAAAATATACGATTAATTATATAAAAGATGCATTTTCATTGATAATTTCGAGCTCGACGTCATGCGTGATTTTAACAGACTTCTGTGGACGCTCATCCCCATGAAATATAATACATATTAGTTTCATGAAAACTAGTATAATTTCTGTGGAAACGAGCTGTTCTCGTGAAAAGAGGAATAATATTGGCTTTGGATAAACAGATTTTCGGAGAGGCGCAGGCATGAATGAAATAGCTCATCAAAAGCCCGAAGCGAAGATCTTCGCCTCTCTGTTAATAAATCGCAGCGAGTCCCCTCGTTTCACTTGATTACTGTTTCTAATTGTCTATTTATTCTCATACTTTGGGTAGGCATTTTCTATTTCACCGACGACTTCCACCCCAGTTCTAATTACGTCGGAGTAATCGCCCCCTACAGGCTTCCCTGCCGCTCACAAATCAAGTGGAGCGAAGAATATTACCGCAACTCCGGAGCGAGACAATTGTAAACTCGATACTCATGAGCTCGATTATATTAACGCGGGAAACGCGGAATGAAACCGTAAAGAAACTATGTAAATCCGCAAACTTTCTAACCGAAAGTATTTTTTCATTTATGTAATGCTTACCTACTGTAAGGAATTTTTGAAAAATCCTTCTCGTAAACATCGTTTTTATAGAAAATGAGATTATCTCCAAACTTTTAGGTAAACCGTGATAATGAATATTCTTGGTTTCGCCCAATTTTGTGGTTGCCGGGTGGCCGATCATCGTGTTAATACAAAGAAAGTGATTGGTCTCGCATGAATAATGTGACCACGCGTCCCGTTTTTAGGTAGCCTGTCTCGTTGTCCCCAAGCACAGCTTCGGGACGCCGAAATGTCCCGTTTTTAGAAAGAGAGCAACCCACGATAACAATTTCAAAAAAGGACGCGAAAAATCTACATTTCATCCGACAGTAGTGCCTAGTAACGCAGCGAGCGGCCAACTGTAGCCAGGAGCCTGCTATGTACATAGTTCAGAAAAATATAAGATCACATAAATTATTTATTTTCACGTGTTCATTCCTGTTTTTTCATTAATAAATAGAAACTATAAAGAAATATGCGTTTTCCTGAATACGCATACACTGAATATACCTAAAAATTAGTAGACGTCCCGATTTGAGGGAAAAAATAAATGGTCACGTCAGGTATGAGGTTATAGGAGAAGGGCTAGTCCGTGTCGGAAGGGTGAAACAGAGGATGTCTGCGTGTCCACGTTGGTCAAGAGCAGGTGAGAGGTAAACAGGAAGTTCCGCGAAGGAGCGGAAAGGGGCTTCTTTCGATCGGGTCTCGCGACGAGACGAGACGAGGAGAAGAGAATCAGAAAAAGAGAGAGAGAGAGAGAAAGAGAGAGAGAAAGAGGGTGGAAGCGGTGGTGAGTCTGAGGAAAACAAACGAGTCTTTCCCTCTCGATTCTGGTGACAGTCCGACGAAATTGCGAATATCGAATTTCGCACGGAAGTCCCTCCGCTGCGAATTCCTCCCGAGGGAATAGGATCCCCGGCAAGTCGAACGGAAGAAGAATGAAGTGGCGAAGGGATGCCGGGTAACGGTGGAGGGTGGGGGTAGAGGAGATAGCGAGAAGAGGTGGAAAATGGGAACGCGATTCGAGGCACTGATTAAAAATACATATTAAGTCCGTGTGTTTAGGGAATAAGATGTCGAAAGAGCGATAAGGCCGAGCGAGGAATTGGCACCGCGGCGCAACGGCCTAACATCTTTATACGCGGGAACCCCAGTCCTCCCTTGAATTCTTAATCCACCCGGTGAGTGGTAACGCCTGTTTTTCAGAGGGGAAATCGAATCGTGAAATTTTGATGGGGATTTCCGGGAAAACCTGGGGATCATTGTTCCGTTAGGTGTCTGATCAAGCGCGGGCGGCTATCAAGGATTTAGGTAATCGTGTACGAAAGGGCGGAGAAAAGAATAAAATGGCGGCCGGGATGATGTTCTCGCGCCTGGAAAGGAGCCTCTCGACTTTCCACCCTACACTGTTCGACATGTATCCAGTATCCGATCGGCGTTCTTTCTTTCTTCATCTCCTTGCTCTTTCTCGTATTTTATATAGCAACATTTCAATCAGATCATTTACAATTTTACCGTTATAGAACGTTGGTTTTTCGGGAAACTGAAATTTCGCGGTGCACGCGATAATGTAAAAAATGGAGGTGCGCGTTCATGAATAAGTTCTAACTGTCTGACAAAGCGCATTGTGCAATTGGTGTCGTAGATTACTCGGAGGAACAAAAGCGTGTAGATCCAATTTTTCGGCAAAACTGTGAACGAAACAAAAGTGCGGAACCGTTCGGCGTTGTACAGTTCCGTAGAATTTCATTGGTGGAACCGACTCCATCCGCCAACAAGCTCTCACTATCGTGACAGTTCTGGCTCTGATAGATTTCGCAAAAAAAAAGAAAAAGATGATCATCGTCGCGATCCAGTTTCCCCATCATCGTTAAATTTATCAACTCAGCGAAATGTGAATTGAACGGTGGAAGTAATCAAGAGTTCCCCAATATTCAAAGATCCGTTATCGGGATAATGAAATTATTTTCCCGACGTTCTATCGAGCTTAACTTCTCGCCGGATGAAAGACACGTCCGAACAATCTCGAGGAGATTTATCGATTATTCTGCCCGCGACGGAACTTCGGTTAAAGAAGTCTCTGGGAATGGGGTTTGGAAAAGGATTGACTCGAATCAATCGCCGAATCGAATGAAATGCTGAAATTTCAAGTGGAACGCCTCCGGAAATTCGTAAATTGATGTACTCTAAAACCAAACAGTATTTGAATAATTCGGTGGAAAACAAAATACATAGTACAATAATCAATTTGGACTCATTTTCTTCTAGGATATTTGTTCTTGATACGTGACTTATAGACCAGATGATCAAATGGAGATCAAATTTAAATCTGGAAAGGATCGTGTCCGTAAATAACGTTCCTAAGAATTAACAATCCCGCTGATCAGAGCAGGTAGAACGAATCTACCGAAGCCGGTGTGATCGATAGCATTCCAGCAGCGATACGAATGCTATTGACGCAATTTCATTGCAGTTCGAGCAACGTCTGTCAATCAAATTCTCTTTCGTCCCGATATTGTCTGGTCCGGGGTGTATTTTTACGTATCGATAGCCGTGTCGAGGCCGTAATTTGTCTTGAAAGCTCGGAGACCGATATTCGGGTCTGCATTTTCCGCAAAGCCGATCGCACGAACGCTGAAGATAAGTTCGTTGCTCGACGAACGTGTTTTCGATGCATTCAGGTTCAGCCAAACGTGGAGTAATTTAGAAGAAAGCTGCTTCCATTCGCCCGCCGCAGTACCCAGGCCTTTTGTAATATTTGAATAATAATTTTGAATATTTGCATTTGCTACTTGTTCCATTGAAATCGTCGAACGTGTCCTGACATGCGACCAAGATTATCCCATCCAACTTAATAATCTGATCTCGGCTCGGTACATCGGTGTGAACCACTAGTAACGCGACACGGAGAGTCGCAGTCGCCGGCACAGTTCAAACGCCAATATTTAATCCTTTTTATTATTATTCATTCTTTCGAGGCTTTCATCAATATATTCGTGGCATTTTTCTGATTAAAACAAGACCAAACACGATATAATTTCAACTGTATTTAGTGGCTTAATTGACGATGAACGTTTCGGGCACAAGGAAGGATAGCGTATGCGAAAGGAAGAGACGCGCGTGGTCTCTCTTTACACGCGTTGCCGTTCTCTACGTTCGGCTCGGCCTTTGGAAATAAAAAAAATACCTACCCTGTACGGTAGATGCAACCAAATCCCCCCGAGGCTGTTGCGTCTATAGAACATTTACTGTAGTACGTTAATCAATCACCACATTTTGACCAAAAATCACATAAATGCTACAGTCGCGTTAATTGACGTTGAAATAAACTTGATTTAAAAGTAAAATTAAATAGAAAACTGTAGAAGTAACAGGCACGTGGGTGACTTATAAAAATAACAAGAATTAATTTATTTAGACTTTGCCCGGTTCCTATTATAATATGTGCTGTAATAAAGATGTATATTAAATCATTTCATTAATTGTGAAATAAAAAGATCTAGAACCGGTCATTTCACCGGTCATTGTACCTCGAAGTTTTATATAACAAACTTATAGACTGTAATAGCATTTCTTGATCGAAACATTTTGTAAAATTTCAATCTTCATCATCGCCTAATAAATGGTCTGATCGCGAAGCAGTAAATTCGCCGCGCTGTTCTTATCTCCGCGAAACAGTCGAGCTATCGAAAGGAGAGTTCGCGGTGGTGCTATCCGGAAGAAATCCTGAGTCTCGCTTCGAATTCCAATGGAAAGGCGATTTCCGCGGAAATGTAGCGGTTCAGAAGCGACCGAGCGTCTTGCCAACGCGGTCCAGACATCAAAGCCTGCGCGCCGCGTTGGCCAGTTCGGCTCGTCGATCCGGCGAAAATTCTTCCCATGGATCGATAGTTATATCCCCGGGAGACCGTCCGCTATGTAAATCCGCGTGTTTACGTCCGGGGCCAAGTACCAACGGGTTTTCCAGCTTTCAGGGGAAATTACAAGCGGAGAACGTGTTCGTTTGTCAAACGCGAAGATACACGTCGAAAACGGAGCCGGGGAGAGGTCTCTGGCCGTGTGGCCGAGCCTCGGGAACACGCCGGGCTACGAAATGGACGGTGGAATAACCACTGGTTCGGTTCCATCAATTTGTCGAATAAATTCGTTCCCCGGCAATTTCCTCTGTTTCCATTACCCTCGTCGGTTATCGACGGGAGTAAATATAGTCGGGAAGAGGTGGCTGCCACCGGGCGGTGGCGGGGCACGCGGCGAATTACAAAACTTGCCGGGCTTTCGACTCCGCTCCCGCTGATAAAACCGTAATAAAGACGGAATTTGACATCGCAAATTTGACACCGGATACCCGCGCGGACCGTTCTTCCGGCTAACGCGATTAATGAACGCGAGCCAATTTCGTTCCGCTGGAAAATCAGTGCCCCGAACCCGATCTTGACCGGTGAACCCCCGATTCCGCTCGGGAAAGCTTTCCAGTCCATCTGGACGTTTTCTGCGCTGAGCTAGCTTCCGGAACTCGATGGAATATGGTGCGAGCATGTCCGTCCGATTTTACGCTGCCGGTGGAAACGGATATTCTCGGCTTTTTATCTTCGGAAAATATGTAGATTTCTTCTTTCCTGCATTCTGTTGGAGTACACTAAGAATGCCGTTCGGGATTCTCTCGCTTGTGTAAAGCTGCTGCGCGACATTTAATAGCGACAAAAATGGCAGGACCAACTAAAAAAAAAAAAAACAGTGAAACTCTCCGTTTCGCTCGATTTCGTTCCTCTCAGGTGAAAATCCGTGGCGAAGCAAACTTGAGGGAAAGACGGCTGCAAAAAGGCCACGGAGAGGCTGAAGTAAACGGAGTCATGCAACGCGGAGGAGGGAAGATGATCCCGCAGCGTTACGGAGTATCTCGTTCTCGTTAAAATAATGAAACGGCGCGGTCAAAATGGAGGCAGCCCTGTGACGCCAGGATTTTTCACGCGGACGTGCCTGTCGCGGCCTCGAAAGTCGAGCAGCGGGAAACAAAATATTTTAAGGGGAGACCGACCAGCGGAAAATAACGAGGCGACCAGAAAAATAGAGGGGTGAAATTACGACTGCGAGGGAACCGTTCACTTCCTCTTTGCCTTGTACTCCCTCTTCATCTCCCTCACGCTCTCGTTCTTTCTCCTTCCCCTTATCCCCCGTGCATCTCTTTTTCACTCGTGAAAATATTCTCTGGAACGGGCATCATACGTGCCTCCATCCTTTCGGTACGTAATTGATATTATTATCGTCGTTTCAAAAACGCGACTCGCTGCCGGAAAAGAGTCACCGTCCGCGCCATTGTTCGAGAATAAGGGACGCGAAACATAAAGGCACAGCCTACCAACGAGCTTATAAACCCGGCTTAACGTACCCTCCCCTATCACCGAGTTCTCCTTTTTCATCCGTCGAGTGGATGGAATCAACGTTACCCGAGCCGGTTGATCGAAAATTTTTTCTTTCGCCGCGATAAGCCAGCCTCTTTGGGATTTTCTGCTGCTCGGCCAGATTCGGAACAAGCTTTCGCTGAATATTTTAGCGGGGGCGCGTTTTCAATGCGCTCGCTGCACTCTGCGCCTTCGAACAAGCTCGCCACCACGGTTTGCTCAAATTCCAATGGGTTCATAATGCTACTCTAGTCTCGACGCGCTATTTTTTCATTACTTTATTTCAATAGGTCAAAACCAGGCGCAACCGGTGTGCACGGAGAACTCCGTTCTTCTGGGGGTCGTCTGAAACGGAGCGAAGCCACTCGATAACCGAACTGCGCGATTCCGCGGGGTTGCGTGCCCTCCGTCGCTCCACCGCACCCCGCCGTCCCGCATTTCCGGCCACGCCGCGAGTTCCACCCCTGCGTTCATCCTTTTTATTACTCCCGTCCCATTTCTTCCAGCAGGTAACCATAACGGAGCTCTTTCTCCGGCTGTTACACGGTTCCCCGGTACCCTCCTCGCGGCTTTTTATCGATGTGCCCTGGCATCGGTCGCTCGTTGTCGCATGCCTACCGCGTGGCCCGTTTCGTTTTCCACCGTCGCGTCTCGTCGTGCACGCACGCACACGCGTACACGCACCCGGATAGGTAGGTACGTACATATAATAGAAGCACGCAAGCCACACAGAAAATCGAGGCTCGTCGGCCGTTCTCCCGTTTTCTCGGTGTTTCCGCCGTTGAATGAGCGAGGCCATGGGTGGAGGAGAAAGCCGAGAGCAGGAAGAACGGGGGTAGAAAGAGTGGCGGCGAACAGACTCGGTGGAAAATAGTCACGTTGCGGTTAATTTCGAGCCACATTTTCTCTGTCCCTCGGCCTTCGTACTCCTCTCCCTTCCTCCCTACCCACCCGGCGCGCTTTGTACTCTCTCTCTCTCTCTCTCTTTCTTTCTATTCCCTGTACAGGCCCCTCCTTTGCACATTTCACCCTCTCTTCCTCCAGCCGACTTCTACTCTTAACGCTAGCGCTGCTCCTCCTGTTCTTTTTCTTCCACGGCATTTTTTTTTTGTACCCCTGTTTCCTTTTTCTCCCCTCTCTTTCTTCGTTCCTCCTCTCTCCTTTCATTTTCGTATCTGCGTGCCGCGTCTGTCTCCTCGTGATTTAATGGCCGGAAGCGTAATTACTTATGCCGACGCGAGGCAGATAGCAGAGACTCCGCCCGCATTGCCGAATAGAGAGCCAGTGAGAGAGAGAGAGAGAGATAGCGAGGAATCGGCGAGCGAGTGTTTGTCTACGCGCGTGCACGTGCGAGAACCGTACGGCCGCAATCAGTGCAGAAGGGGCCATTGTCAGTTACGGGGACGCCTCCGGCCAATCGATTATCGCTCGGATCGAGTCCTGGCATATGCGCTGAGATAAAGCACCGGCTCAGGACAATGGAGAAACACGGACGGGAACCCCGCCACGGAGGAGGAACCGTCGCTCCGCCCTCGTCGTCGCTATCTTAAGGAAAATTAATGCGAGACGCGACCGCGAAATTGGCGACAACCGCCCGGAAATTGCGAGCCGATTGTCCCGATCCCGCGTCCGCGCGAATTCACCGATCTCTCGCGACGAGCTCGCGCGCCGCTGCGCGTTCCGTCTGCCAATGACTTTAGGGGACCCACGGACTCTCGGCCCACTCGAGAACAACGTCAAGCCGCAGGTGTCCTCATCCGCAATAGGTCAACAGACGGATTCAATGTCTTATATCGAAAGAAAACGTAAGGTCAAGTGTGTTTAACCCTCATCCGTCCCTCGTATCAATTTGACACAGTTTTCCAGAAATATGTTATAATGTTCTGTTGTTTGTGTGTAGACTGCGGGTTTTATGCATTTATGACAAAAATGGGTGGGTAAATTTTAAAACAGTGGTGGTATTGAAAAGATTTATGGCACCCAGTGTATTACTTTCACCATAACTAGATAATCAAAAGAAGAATTAAATTTTTATTTGGCTCCTGTGTATCGCAATCAATACAAACATTTTGCATAAAGATCCGCAGTGTAGTTATCTGTAAGCAAATTTGCCGAAATCTCGTGACTTTTATTTTTTTTTAATGCGAAACACAACGGAAAAGATGTAAATGTTAACTCACGAATTTGACTAAAATAATAACGATAAATAACTGTTTACATACCCCTTGTTATTTCATCGATCTTTTACCACTGTGTCAATTTGACACCGAGGGACAGTTTCAGTTCGTGTTAAAACCTTTTAAGAAAGAGATTTAATTTACTCGCATTGGGATTGTAGAGATGCATCCATGAGGAATTATTCAACAAATCTCTTCGGATACATGTTGTAAAAATAAACATTTTGTGAAGTACTGTAAAATAGTCACTGGTAGTGGTCCGCGAACCTAGCGTTAGCCGGGATCAATTGTTGCAAAGTCGAGAGCCGATTCTCTGGGGATAACTGTGTATCAGATTTTTTTAGTTCGGATAACGAAAATAATGGAATTTGTTAGACAGCGTACGTCGTGCGCGCGGCAAAAGTGCGCGCATTTCACCCTCCGCAACCCCCGCGGCGTCGATTAATGCGAACAATCACGGCTTTACACCGTTCCGACCACCGCGTAAATACATTTCGCCGAACTATTGTCCAACCATTGTTCATTTTCTCATCGACGTGTTTTTGATCCGTGTTGGATCGAGCCTCTCCAATAGCTGGGGAAAACCACGGCGACGGGCATTCTCCGCGTGCGATATCTTTTCATTTTCATATCTTTTTTTTTTTTTTTTATTAAAACTCCGCTGAACTATTTTCGCCGGTGGCGCGGTGCACTGGTTTTGTGTGCTTCCGGAGTTCGGGGTCTGCTTGAACAGCTCGCTTGGAAAACCCGATAACGCCCGGGAAAAATGTTTTCTCTCCGGATTAATGTTCATTGATTCATGTTCCCGGCGAGAAAGCGCTCGAGCTTCGAGGAACCGAGATTTCGAGTTATCGCGGAACGTTTTGCGTTTCGGTGCGCCAATTTTGGACCCGCCGCTTCAAGGAACGCTCTCGCGTTTCCCATTGAACAGCGATTTCGCGAATTTTTCAGAGTCTGTTAACTTTACGAACAAGCTGTAATTATTTCGCGTTCATGCTTCGAAGAACACGTCGTCATACGTCTGTCATTATATATTTTTTATTAACAACTCTACGATCGATATAAGGAAATATTTATTTTGTTCAGACTTGAAAACAATTGATTCATATGTTTATTTTGATTACACTGTTGTAGATGGCCAAACAATAACGTCAGGTGATACTCTGCACGTGTGAAATACAATCAAGAGCATATAATCCTTTTGTTCTTTATTCAATCCATAGCCCCGGTCGAATTATGAAAATGCAAATGTTGTTGTACCGAAAAGGAGGTCAACGCATCACATTTCGTTTTATGTAGTATTATATCCTGTAATTATGGAAATGAATATATTATATTTCAGCGAACGAGTAACTTTGAAAGTAGTTTTCAAAGAGTAATAATATATAAAGAAGAACGAGATAATAACTCAACAACTGATTACAAAAGAAAATGCATAATTATGTGCGAAATATAATCTCTCGAGAATCACAGGAATGTAACGTTCAAATACTTTTTGGATCGACCGTATAAAGTACGTAAGCATTTCAGACATAAACTCCGTCTTCCAATTACGCGGCTGACAAGAACCAGTGACCGAGTAAATCCAACATTTTTGTAACGATTCCAGCCGCGGAGTCGACCGTCCAAACAGGTCGCTGAAAAACCGTGCGGCGTGGAACCGCGCGGTAACCCGAAATCCTTGTTAATCGGCGAAAAGTTTCGCTAAACAAATTTGCAGGAGCGTACCCGCGCCGGCAAGCAAACCCCTCATTTGTTCCCGCTAGCCCAATTACCGTTTCCAGCAATCCTGGTCTCCGCTTGTACCAAGAAGAGCATTTCGGCGTGGCTTTCCGCCCCAGCCCCGGTTCTGGCATGCAAGAAATCCGGCTCACATACTCGCTCTGGCTACGTTCAACCACGTTCAACCAGCGTGGCCAGAAAAACCAGCGCTGATCGCAAGAAACGGGCGGAGACCGTGTGTCCCGGGCGTAGCGGATCGGTTCTCCGCGGTTTTCCGTTTTCCCCGGATATCAGGCGTCTACTTTGCCATGCGTAGCGCGCGCACGACAATTCTCTCTCCCTCCCTCTCTCTCTCTCTCTCTCTCTCTCCTCTCCTCTCGCACCCGAGACGGTCCTTGCGCCGAAAAATTTCTCCGCAAGCACGGCCATGCGGAAAATCGAACCGGAATCCCGCGGACTCGCACAATCTACAGCTCAAATGGCCCGGAACGATGGAAATTTTCGCGGTTATTGATTTCCCCGGGTACAGGTGCGCGAGTGTACACGTAATCTGGAAAGAGGGGGGCGAGCTCTGTCGAGGGGGTAGCTGGGGGATACTGTGAAAAAAAGGGGCCGGCGAAAACAAGATGGAAAGAAAAATTCAAAAATGCAATTTTATCATCCGCCCCATTCTGTGCTTCTCTCCTCTTCATCCCTTACTACTGCGTCGGTTGGCTTCTCCCTCGCCCCGTCTGCAATTATTGACGCACGAGGGAACGATGACGGATAGACGACAAAATGTCGGCCGTTTTCGAACGAGGGAAAAATCGGTTCTTTATTTATGACACGGCGAGACGAAGCCCAGAGACGGGAAAAGTCGGAACGACCGACAGATTGTGTTCTCTCAAATGGGATGCGAAGCGGATACATAATTGAACAATGGCTCCGTTCACCCCGGGGTTTTCATAAACATTTTTTTTCTCGTGGGCTGAAGCTTCCGCGGACAATGGGCGGGGAGGACAGTTCCGTTTGTAGCATTCTGCTATGTAGATCGGCGAGCGGCTAGCATAGTTTATGCTAAGTGGATAGAATCTGGAATGCAAGTTGCAAATAAGGGCGCAGGTATTATTTTCCATGGAACTGAACAATTAGGAGTTTGCGCGTTTCGTTGCTGCCTGCAGCTTGCTCGGCATGAAACGCTGTAAATTATACAATTCTGTCAATGTTCGTTCCGTTAATGATTTTAGAATGTTGCGAAAAAAATGACATATGCACTGTTGAAGAAGTAATGCAATAAATTCGACTAGGAATTTTTATACGGAATAAAAATTGTTTGCATTCACTGCAAGACCAGAGTAAATTGTTTTCCTTAGTAATTTCAATGAGTTCAAAATAATACATTCCGTTCTAACAATAATGATCTTAACTGAATTCGATTTGAGATTTCCACCGCGATTCTTACGTCACAGAATGATTCAAGTAGTTCGCCGTTGAATAGTGGGCTACATCGGCGCAACGGTTCCTGTACAGTAATCCCGGTGGTTCTTGAGCGCTGTAAAACGTGTTTCTCGATTCGATTGCGATCCACTCTCGAAATTAAGGCAATGCGTTCGGCTTTGCTCGCTTTTTCAATTTTTATTCAGCCCGGTGTTTCCGCGGGGATTTGAATTACACGATCGAAGCCGCGTAATCTGCTAGCAACGCGAGCTATCGCGATGAAAATTAATTCGCGGCAATTCATCGGAGATTCCCTGATCCCCTGATCAAACAATCCCGCGGAATATTGGGAGTTTCGAGCGGTGATTTTTAAAAATCCCATTCGTACCGCGCACCGCGTGCGATTCGATTCGTCGAAAAATGCCGGAATTTCCCGGCGAATAGGTGCATATCGAAACCTACTTTACCACGTTGAATGACAAGTACGGTTCCCCTCCGATTTCCACTTCGATCGGAAATTTTCACTCTACGCATTTAAAAGCGCGGACCTTTCAAAATACAACCGGAAGATAATATTTTCCTACGGGGCCTTTTGTTACATCCTATCCCCGCTATTATTACACGGTATTGACCAACGCAAATCTACCATGCATATTTCAATAGTTTCCGTTGGTAAATGGTAATGGTAAATACAAAACTGTTTTTTCGCTGACCGGAAACGTTCCCGAGTTATTCAACGATCAACAACGAATGCGTTATTTATGTCTCGTTTGTTTAACAAAACAGCCGATTTGCATTCCGAGTTAATCAACATTCACTAGACGATTGTGACATGTTTCCAGTTAAAATCACACTAAATACGATATACGAGATCAATAACTAACCATGTTTGAAGACAGACGGCGCACACTGGGCCCGATTGAAGAAGCACGCGACATGTTTGAATAACTCTTAGACTACTAAAGATATTTGCAATGAAATTTGAACTGAATATTTAAAAAAAAATAATTCCTTCTCAATGATTTGTAACTTAATGTATTCCACATTTAATTAACTGTTTTTATTCATTTGTTTAATTGAATTGTTCAAAATGTGAAAGTTGATTTTTCCCAGAATGTCGCGTGGCGAGAGAAACGCGAGCCCTGTGGAATTACGCCTGCCTTAATTATTTAATTACCGGTGTATCGGCGAGGGCCATTCGGAGGGGGAGGGGGTATGTGGCAAAAACGCGTAGAACGATCGCAGCTCTCGAGTGGTATCGGTCGATAATTGGCACGACGAGCAAGAGGCCACCGCGTCCGAAGAAAAGCGTGTCGCCAATGAGAGAACTTCTTCATTCTTGTCTTCTTGATCTCGACGCGCGCGGAGCCGGCTCGGAGAAAATCGCTTGGCGTACCAATTAAAACGCCGCGAGGAGCCCGCCGCGCCCGCCAAGAGAGACAAAAGGGCGAAGTTTCGCAAATTGCTTTTGGCCGCCCCGCGAAAAAAGCTCTCGAGCTTCCTCGCGGACTCGACCTTCCCTTCGATTGTCATGTTTCACTCTCTGTAGGAGAATAATGGCTCCCCGGGGCTTGAACAGCTAAAATTAATATTTGAAAGAAGCCTTAATTTTACGTACTATGATAACGGGAAATCCGAGTACCGCAGTCAAAGAATGTACGAGCTGCGGACTGGAAGGCACGCGGGAATTATTGATAACAATTATCTGTCTAACTCTCTTCGCGAAAATTCACATTGTCACGAAAGTCGCCATTTCTATCGTGTGCGACTGTGCTGCACAGTTTCTTTTATACATTTTAAATTCCACCTTTTTTTTAAATGCAATCTCGAAAACGCTGCTTTTATATGAAAATACCATTTTTGTATCAAATTAATTCGTTTAGTCGCAAAGTTTAAAATGTAGATGTTTGTTAGTTTCGTTGTTGAAAAGTTTTTGGAACCACCTCTTTTTGTCTGGAATCATCTGCACCGACAGTTCGCATGCGGCGCGCATGTTTGATAATCTTATCAGCTTTTTTTGTGGATAGTTCGAAACTATTCCAAACCGCAGCTTTTCATTTCGTTTGAGCGCAGGGAAAGAGGATTGTGCGTAATATTGGTAAATCGGATTAAATGATGTGAATATACGTGTGTTTAAACGGACTGCTGGCGGTGCTAAACAATGGTACATGCTTGAATTATGATTAATCGAAATTAGTGATTCCTGGCGTGTGCCGGATCGAGAAGCGTTTCAATTTTGAATTAATAAGTCGAATTAGATTTTTCTCCTCTTTAAACTTTCTCTTCTAACGCGATACTACTTTGGTAAAAAATTTACTTGTAACATTACTTAGATAATAACAATCGATGATGAGAATTACCACTGGGTAGAAAAATAGTAATCCTTTTTCCACAGCTCCGCAGAAATTTTTTACAAATCAGAAATGAGAAATTTTTTATTCATATTTAAAAAATTTTGTATACTTCGGCGTATGTTCTGGAATATTTCGAAATTGGCATCTTAGGCGAGTTAAGGAGCAGAATGAGCACCAAGTCGAACGGAACAAGAAGTTAAACTTCCGATTCTGTACTTCACTATATTAATACATTGCACACGACCGATCGACTCCGCAATTTTCCACCGTTCCGAGCGATTTAATTAACTAACTCGTGGAACCGTGTAAGACAGAAGCACGGGAAACTGTCGCGAACAATGGCGGCGCGTGATCGAAAGCGACTTTAAATCAAATTCCAGTTGGGAGGTCTAGCAGGTTGATGGTAGGTTTCGCAAAGACGAAGGCAGTTTGCCAGGCTCCATCGAAAGGAAACGATGATCATCCACAGTTTCTTCGATAGTATCGATACGCTGCTGCATGGGAAGATGGCGAAGGAAGTGAAAGCGGGGCAGTAGCATATGAAAACGACGATGAGGGGGAACAGGATGTTTCGACAGGCCTGGGCCAGATTCTGAATCAAATTTCGACGGCTTGATGAGGGCGGCAGCTTGCCAACCGAGTCATTAAGGACATATTCTCTTATTTACACACTCAGTTTCTACGATTGTGGAAGTATTGTTGTGAAATACTTCATAAAAGTTTGGGAACGCAAAGGAACAATGAAAGCTTGAATTCGTTGATTTGAAGATTCGCTTCTGAGGATCTTCGGGGAAAGTACAGTTGGAATCGCAACCCAGATGGCGATTTGTATATTTAATGAGGGGTTGAAACCCCTCTTAGACACGATGAGAGTTATGGGCTTAACCATTAGGACGCAGACCCATTCGTAAATTCTGCAAAGGAACGAAGAGCGGGTCAACCGTCCGATGTCTCTGAAGAGACCACTGCTCCCAAAAAATTGAAAAGACGCTGGATCAAATATCAAAAGAGCCAATCATTGCTGATTGAATACGTGCACAAAAATTATTACTATCGAGCAATTTTTTATTTCCGTTATTAGATATAATTAATTTTCGTCGAGGTAAAACTGTATCCAAGTGTTAAATAATTCAAATGGCGCAGTATTAATAGCCGCTTCAAATAATAAAACTATTAGGTTGTCCGAAAAGTTCGTTTCGTTCTCGATTAATGTGCTCAGTGCTAATTCGGAGTAGTTTTTAAGAAATGCTATGGCACGGTTAGGAAAGGAGAAGCTTAAGGAATAATAAAACATTAACGAACAGAAGATTGTGTTGTTTGTATATGCCGATGTTATCTAACAATATGGAATGTGCACGTGGTGAAAGAAACTTTTAGGACAACCTAATAATAAGGAGCGGGATTCCGAGGAAACAGGAATTCCTCGATGGGAGTTCTGTCCGCCGTATGAAAATGATCTTCCGAGAGCTCTCCAGATCGTAGATAATGAAAGTGGGACACGCCGGGTGCTCGCTGAATCGTTGATGTTAATTCCGTTACGTTTTCCGGTCTCCTTTTAACCCTTCGCGAATTAATGCCGCCCGGGGAAAGTATTGCACCGGATGAAACCGCGGCGCCGCGTGCCGGCGGAATATGCAAATTAATCTATGAATTTTTCCGCGCGGTCTCCGTCGAGTTTGGACTTCGGATTTGGGTCATCGATAAATTGCTTCGACCTAATAAGGAAAATCCGCTATCAGCATGATATACCGTAAACAAGGATGATGGGCGTCGAAGTTGATGAGCCTGAACGGATGAATCGATAATTGTCCTGCTGGAAAATATAGAATTTTTGTGTAAAATTCATCGAGAAACTATCAGACGATTGCATAAATTTATATAGTAATCCTTCTTTTCTACAATTAGATTTAGATCCGATATCGTCAGGATATTTATGATTCAAGAAAATTAGTTCAAGGCCACCCCGACGATCTGAATCTCTTCTTAACGATAAGGCGCCCTAAATGATTATTCGTCTAAAGCCTAAAAAAATACAGAAGAATGGTTTGGAATATAAAAATATCCCTTAAAGAGACGAGGCGGTGGCCGACGAACGTTAACCTGAAATTTATGGTTCATTAGAAAAGGGTAGTCGACGGGGATGAAAGGTATAAACCGTACCGGAAAAGGGATCCTTCGGGGGTTAACGAGCCGGTAAATCTTAAATTAAAAATACAGGTACGATATGGGATACGCGTCGAAGAAAATCCTATTAACAAAATAATATAAAAAGTAATAATGCATAAATCGTGGAGAGGCGACGAAAAAATATAAAAATTCTTTCATACGCGCATACGACGACTCTTACTTGGAATAAAAGGTTCGTAAAGAAAGAAATTCCCCTCTGTGTAGATCTTACAATCTTCATTTCAGAAGCAATTTCGTCCCTTATTTTCCCACCAAAAAAAAATGTGATTTTCTAAAGTTTTATGTAAGTAGATTTTTTATATACTGCAGAAGATTGTAGCGAGGCAACAACGCGGAGATATTGTACTGAGATTTACGGTTCACCTAACGAGGGTTCTTTCACCCTAATACCTGCATAATTTATTAATTGACATTCACGCGAAATAACTTCGCACCTTTCCGTGTCACTGCGCCGGTTTATGCAAAGATGCATTTTGTTATTTACAGTAATTTTATAGTCTATTCATAGTACATGTAAATTTTGTATCCGTGAATTTAACAAGATGTTAATTTATTCTTTGATTTACTGATTTCCATTTCCCGATTGAAAGTTATGCAATAACACGTAACAGAACAATTTTTATAACGAACATATGTACATACAACGTAAGTACGGTAAAATAGAAAGGCTAGATTGTATTGTTATTTTTAGCTAAATAATTGGTGGAAGTAATTACGATGCTATCTGTTAATCATGTGAATGTTTCAGTCTCCTACGAAAATTGCATATTGAATATGTATCCAACAATATTTTTACAGAACTTCCAGTTTATATAACAAGAGTGGTTGCAACATGCTACTTACATAACCAGCATGCAAATTTCTAATTTGAAGGAAGGTTAGTTGCGAAAATACATATAACCGAACTGAAACAGTAAACGAAAGTGGTGAAAGAACAATCAAAATATTCATCATATTATTTCGGAAAATTAATTTCTACAATTTTAATTAGTCAATCCAGTGTAGCTGAACTTTTGTTGGAAAATTGATGATTGTAACGCAAGCTAGTAAATCTATGCAAGTGGCTGTAATAATTGGATCAGCCGCTGTAGCTCATGTTACAAACTATGATGGCTCCCATGCGACCTTAAATATGAGAAACTAAGATGAATCTCGTGCAAGATTCCAACTGTTTAATCAAAATGGATAATAGAACAGGAGGAACAAGTATATTGAACCCACTTTACACACAGGATAGGTTCGTAAATCCTGCAACAGGGGTTTCAATTCTCCGAGCGCAAACTCAGGTAGGTACGAGGATTCCAAGCGATTGAGCTCGCGAGTTCAGTTCTTCGATTGATCCCGGCGCGGCGTCTATCCTCGGCTAGCTAGCAAAAACACCTTTAAGCGAACCTTAAAACCTCCCAGACACAGGGGAACGGTGGAGGTTCCAGGAGACTAACGGTAATTTCGCGAAGCAAAGACTGCGAAGTTCGCCGGAAAGAAGATCTCCCGGGACAGAGAAATTCTTAGGCGGATGGAGTCCCGCATAGCTCGGCTTCCGATGATTCCTTTAAACTTTTTCTCGTTTTCCCGATGCGAGGCTGCTTTTCCAGATCCCCGGCACGCCGTGTCGTCATTGCGTCGCGTCGTCGTCGGGCCGAGTCGGGCCGAGCAACGCCGCGTGCGCCGGATCGCTTCTCCGACGGAATCACGAACGTGGGAATTGCGCGGCGAGATTTGCATCGCATCGCCGATAATGCGAAAGCCTCTCGCTTTTGTTTCCGCAGATGAAACGCTGTGCTCTCTCCCTACCCGCTGCGCCGTGCAACTTTAACGTGACTACCCCAATCTTCTACTTTCGGAAACTTCTGCTTCCTATTCAGACTATTTCACCGACGAGAAAGGTAAATGCATCTATTCGCGACCGACCTCTTATTGCTGGCGAACCTTCTCGCTCCTGTTTCTGTTCCAAGACACTGCTCGGTCAAATTTGCGAACAAATATCGCCGTTTAACCCTTTCCCTGCTGAACAATGATACATCGTTCACTGCACTTCCAAAAGGTGATTGCTCTAAATTTATTAATTTCGTGGCAACAGTTAAGACGTCAAATGCAAAGCGTTTAGAAATGCGGTTGTATAATTTTCATCTGAGTGCAACTAAGACAGTTTTGATTTCGCATAAAAATAGTAAAACGTAAGATAATATTAAAATCAATATCCTATTTTAATTCCATGGATTACACGCTTCAGTATAATGGATAATTGCATCTCAATAATTTAATGATACCGTCGTACTATTTCAAACTGAATCAAATGATTAAGAGCACTGCAGCATCGCTGGATGCAGAGCGTTGAAGTTCAAGGGGATTATATCGGAAAATAAAAACAATTTAAAACTCGAAATTGAATGTTTTTATTCTTAAGCCGCGAACTTTTCAAATTGCCCACGTATTTTCCATAAAAATGAGAATGCAAAAGAACACCGTGTAAATTTGAGCAGATACCAGCCGCCACGGGGGCCTCCGGTTTTTCTCCGTTGACTCCGTCGACTCTCCCAGCCGAAATCCTTTTAATTAAGGACTTAAACCTTTACAGCGTCGCAGAGCGCCACCCGCGCGAAGCTAAAACCTCCGTAATCCTCTTGTAATTGAAAACCCGAGTAGCTCCATTCAACGGCGCGTTATTCCAATGAGGACAACTAATATGCATACGAAGCGTCCCGAATGGTGATCGATCGGCTATGGATAAGACTCGACAGGCTATCCCCGATCGTTGTTGCTCCCTTGACGCGACGCATTCAACAGATACAATCCGCGTCGGTAATATTCGAGAGAGCTGGTTGGCGGCCCGCGTTCGGCCCGCCCGCGTATCTAAGGGTGCACACGTCACCCGTGGAACGCGTTTAGGATGCAGCCGCGAATTAAACTGATTTACAGCCGGCGTAATGGCGAATTTTACGCGGGCATAAACTCGAAGGCCCCCGTTCAAGCAGGACGATCATGTTTAAACCGCGCTTTACGCGACGAATATCGTAAAGCCGGGTCCTGGGGGCCCGACGAGGAAAGAACTGCGCGTCGGATGGCCGATCATAAATCTAGGATGGAGATCGCGAACGGTGTTAAAGTTCCAGGGGAAAATGGGTCGCCGAAAGGGGGACGTTCTTCTTCGTAAATTGCCGCTCGATCAACTTTGATGCGAGCTTCGGTAATGGGGATCGATTTAGTATCGCTTCGTCCCGCACGCCGCTGCGAGTCCGCTCGTTAACATTACCTTCATATTCCATTATCGCGATCGACCCGGAACGACGTCAGATCCTCCGAAAAATGTGCAACACGTTCGACGAGTGTGTATAACACAGTCTCCACGGATCTACTACAAGTTCACTCGTTTTTGAAGAAGATGTGGAGCATCTCCGATACTAAATAAGCTCTTATGTACACTGCCGACGATTACCGGACGATAAGAACGTCTGGAATTGGGTAATGTCCTTTTATGGTTATTCTAAGCAGCGTTCGAGGCGTGTATCCAGGCTTAATAGACAGCGTTTACGGTATAAGCAGATGAGACCGGTGGATTCATCGATTCGCTGTTGTTATAATGATTGGTCTCGTCTTTACGGGTCGTAATAAATGCGCGGTGTCACACGAAAGAATTTATAAAACGCTTTTCCTATTTTTTCTTCTTAATTTTCTGTTATAATTAGTCGCGTGAACAGATGATACACGGTTATAGATTAAGGCCGAGGAATGTTGAGCGTTCTAATTGGTCGCGTCTTTGAAATTTCGCATGATGGGGTGCGAAACTGTCAGGGAGGCTCGTCTTGTCGTGTTTTATAAGTGGTCGTCGTTTTGCTGTTCTGTCGCCGGCGGCGCGGCGTCCGGGTGTTTTATGGTGGAGTCGTCACGGTAGCCATAAAAAATTAACGAAATTTCGGAACCGGCCCTCACGGATATTGCGCCTGCTACGAGTGAATTTTCCGTATTATTACGTATGGAAAATGCACAAGATCACAGAAGTTACAGGAGACAGTAAAACACTGCTGTAAAAATCGTTTTATGTTACTTTGACAACCGAACAACATTCTGCCTGCCACGTACCTCTATGTAACATTGTGTAAAATCGTAATTTATCGATGAATAAACGTTGGATTGAAACTCCTGTTCAACGAATTGTACAGAAATACACTGTTGCGCTGGATTCATTGGGGGGTAGAACGTGACTGCCTCGCCGTAAAAGCGTCCATTTTACTGCGTTTTAATCAGTGACGGCCGCCGTCGCCTGGCATTTATAGGAACTTTTAGAGCGTCGCTATTCATCAGATTTCTGGCTAGCTGGCCCTTCTCGCTAAGACACTGTGCGCCGCGCGGTCTCCATAAAGCTGCGCGACGCGCGCGCGGTAATACGGTATAACTAAAGGAGGGGACGGTAAAAGCTTTTATTAAAGAGAAAACCTAGAAATTCTCTCGGATGAAACCAAGTAGCGTCGCGACCGGGTCGTGTTTCCCTTCGTAACCGGTGAAAGCTCTATCCAACGTGCACAATGTTCCCGGTGTGTCCCCATTCATCCGAAAGGTGTATCCCACCCTGTACGGAGACAAAAAGATCGTGGAGGGTGTTAGTCGTACGGGGGGTCCTCGCGGGACATTTAGCGGGGCAGTGTGCCAGACATTATTAAAATAGAGCGGCAGCGGTCGTTCTCGAAGACGGAACGAAAGAGAAAGGGTGTTCGAAGGGCGCGAAGCGCCAGCAACGAAGGACAGTGTGCAAGAAGGTCGAGGAGTATCAATGGGACGCCGCTTCAAGGGTTCTTCGCCCTTCCGTTCCCTCCCTACAGCTTCCTACAGCTTGCCAGCCACCCTCCAGGGTCTCCAGAGCCTCCGGAGCCACCTCCTGCCCACCACCCTTCGCAGGCGCAGCCGCCCCTGCGCGGACCAAACGAAATTCACCAGGCTTACATTAGCCCGGGGGTTGGCTGCAGCTTTGGGGATTGGTCGAGCCCCAGCTCGCCCTCTCGTTCCTTCTTTTACATAGACAGCGGCCCTCTCTCTTCCGCTCTCACTGCCCCTGTTGCCAAGTTTCGGCTCTCACCTGTTCCCTTTTTGCCGGCCGGATTCGAGCCCTGCATGTACAGGGTGTAAAACAATTATTGGCCGCCGGTCTACGAGCTGCTACCGTTTCTTTGGACCGCTGGACATTTGTCAAGCCGGCTTACTGTGCTGGGCGTTGCTCTCAATCTTCAGATCTACGTTTACCTTCGAAATGAACAGTCGTCTTTCCGTTTTAAAGTTAACTAATTCATTCGTTTAGAATAACGTAATGTTAAAGATTCCTCTCCAATTTATTCTGCAGAACTCCAAAAGTTCTGACAACTCTGTAAAATAGATTGAAAAAACAGATCGCGAAGAACGCGGCAGTTCTAAAACAATTCCGAACCGCTTCACAATTTTCTCTAGTTTCCAGCTCCGTGCAGCCCGATTCGACAGTTTCGATCGACGGCTCGTAGTTCGCGCTTCTAACGAGTGCCGGTGTTTGCAGAGTCTCGCGGGGCGCGGCGAGGTATAACCGGTCGCGGGAAACGCGTGTTCCGGGCGCGCTAGCTGTCGAGACACCTTGTCAAACAGGGCAACCGTTTGGCGGGGGAGAATCGAGGGTTTAACAGGGATTTTCCTTATTCCGAGGGATTAGGTTTCCTCGCGAAATTCGAGACACGATCTTCGCCACGGGAGCAGGGACCAGAGACGTCTGCGGCGAACTCTGGTCACCGAGGGTAGTTTCACGTCGGACAATCCGGTCCGGCTCCAGCCGTACAATAAAAGCTTCGCCGGGGTTTTATCGTTCTGCTGGGAGTCGAGTAAATATCCTGTCGAATTTTCCGCCGCGTCGGGAGCTTCGAAACGTCCAGTATGCACATCGCTACGTCGCTCGCAGGCTGCTCACCCTAACGGCTGCTGCAGCCCGACTTTGTCAAGCAAATAATTAACCTTTTTCTCGGAAATTGGCCCCCCCCCCCGATATAAGCTGGCCGGCCAGCAGCGTTTCCACCCGTCACACTTGACACTTTCATACCTTCACGGTTCGGATGATTCTTTGAACCGATTAACCCTTGAAGCTGCTCACTGTCTGTGGCAAACCTACCCTCCGTATAAATAGGATGTTTAACTCCTAAGTAGTTCCTACATCGACTACATCGTTATACTCATTCGAGCAACTATTAGGTGTACAAATAAGTTCGGTGCCTTCACATACACTAGAGATTGCATTGTACAATGATTGAGTTATTGCATTTAAAGTATTAGATAATCCGCAATAACACATATTCTCAGAACTATTCAATTCAACAGATTTTTTACGCTTTTCTATTAAATACGGCCGGGTGCTTCTTTCTTTTGCACAGTAGTGTATATTCAATTTTGATTGCATTTAAAATTCAAATTTTCTCCTGCTGCTTTGGTGTTTTAAAGCATCAACCTTGCCCTACTAAACGCGCTGCATAAATATACGCTAATTGGTATATAACCTCAAAAAGCAATACTTTGCACCATGGCGTTTAAGAAACAGCATGTTCGACACTGTATTCTTTTCGGATTTGAGTCAAAGAAAAATGCTGCTGAGGCTACGAAAATGATTTGTTCCACGTTACGTGAAAATTCTGTAACCTATAAAACATGCAAGCAGTAGTTCCAGAGGTTTCGTAGTGGAAATTTTGATCTCAGCGATGGAGAACGCAGCGGAATGCCGAAAAAGTGTGTGCAGGGCGTGGAATTAGATCAATTACTGAATGAAAATCCTTGTCAAGCACAACAGAAACTTGCTGGGTAACTTGGTGTAACTCAACAAGCAATTTCCGTTTGTTTAACGAAGCTTGGGAGCTTTGTAACGTATCGTGTATTCCTTTTTTCATAAATAAAGATCAAAGGTATGCTCGAAAGGCACCGAACTTATTTGTACACCTAATGTGTTAATCCTGCGGGGGTTAGCGTGCATTCCAAAAGAATTGTAATTGATGTAGACTGTGTTCATTTTCCACACAATACCTGCACACTGCAGACGCATTAAATAAGTTTTGTGGACACGGCTGCGCCTGAGTCTATTTTGGCCGGGAACATCGAAATTTTCATTTAAGTACTTGATTCGTGGCAATTAAACTAACTGAACAGCTGTTTCATTGAGGATATCGGAAAAAACACAAGATATCATCAAAAGTAAATTTTAAAAAATTATTTATTAGAGCAGTGATCGATCCTAAGCATTGCCAATTATATAGCTATGAAAATCGTCCGTTGTCCGAGGGTTCAACGCGTGAAGTAAACGCGAACAGCATCGTATCAAACGTGCCCCACATGCGTCAAAGCGGAATTAGATCGCTGACGGGCGTATTGCCTGTGTTACTTCCGCAAGGTTCCGTAGATAGCTGAGCAGCGTGCGATAAAGTCGTGGATGTCCCCCGGGAGCCTGATATCTTGGAGATCAATCGAGAGACGTTAAACAACTGTCCCAAAAGCGTGACAGTAAGCAGACAAGGCGGAGCTACGAGACCACGATATTTCAAATTTTTTCAAGGCGACAGCACCGGGAGTAGAGTATATTTATACTCGGCAGGTTCGCAGACGTTTCCCGCGAGACGCTGCTCGAGAGAAAGTTCGGGATGCACGCGCTCAAGACGCGGAAAATGCTAAGCCAACAGATCCGGGGCTGCACGCAGCCGGACGAGAACACTCGAGCGAGCTCCAGCCCGAGCGTAATGCACTTCTCGAGGATATGACGCGGTTGTTCCTTATTCCGCAACGTTACGTCGCGTCTCGAATCGCGGATCCTTTCCTAGACCACGATTAAATGGATGTTACGCGATGATACTGCGAGACTCGCCCCTCCCGGAAAAACCAACTTGCTTACTTTAACCCCTTTGCCTCCCCTCGCTGCGTCACATTGGGCTTGCAACTAACGACAGGGCGCATTCAAGCTGCACTAGCAGATTTTGATAAAGTTTACGCGAGAGATACTTCGTAAAAAATGTATGGAATATTAGTCTTTTTATGTGAAAACAACCCTGAAAGCCTTTAACAATCTGAATTTTCTCTGCGAGTGTTATTTATATACTGCGGACGTTTATGCATTTTCCACCTTTTCTAGACAAATTTTAAGAAAGCGGAATAACATAAAATCCTATTTTTAATGGAAACAGCCCCTTTGTAGATCTAAAACAAAGAAAAATTGTACAAGATTCTATCGAATTTTCTATTATAGCCTTTTTGAAAATTTTCATACGCCATAAATGCATAAAGATCCACAGTCTCGTTATTTCCAAATAAGAGATGTCTACTAATAATCTTCTACACGCTTGAATGGACACAAAAGAATTAAGAAACAGTATATTAATTATAACAGCGTAGAATACTCTGTGAGTAAAAAATTCATTGTAGTTGTGACCAGAAGTAATACGAGAAGGGGATGCAAAAATAAAACTGCACGGAACGCAATGGGGGATGCGGAGTTGCAGTGAAAAATGCCACGAAAGGAAACACTCGAATCCCGTGCGGCGAATAGTATCGATCATCGACAAAGGCTCGGTCGCAACCGAGCATTATCGGAACAGTGTATTCATTAGTCAGCCAGTTCATTACCCGGTCCATTCATGCTCGGCGTAGTAAGACGACGCTCTCGACAATGCGCGAGCTAGCCACCCCTGACGGATACTCAGCTATTGGGAAAACTGTCGTTCCATGACCTCGGAGGGGCCTCTTAACCCATGATCCGGTGACCTAACCCGTCCCGTCGGTCCAACTGTGCAAAAAGCCAGCCGCGGACGATAATTTAAAAGAAAGGGAAAACGCCGGCCGGACCGATCGGTGAAAAACGATGTCGGACTGGGGAAAGACGACAACTAGGCAAGAAGGTGGAGTAGAAGAATGGTGGCGGAAAAACCGAGCGCACTCGACGTGCTTTCGCGTGGACGATACACACTGTCGTTCAGAAGCGTTACATTTCCGAAGAATTAAATGATTCTCGACAAAACATTTGTAAACTTATTTATTTATTATTTATTGATACTGTAAACCATGTTTGGCTTACATAGCATACATTAGTATAATAATGAAGTAAATATCGTTATATAAAGTTAAATTAATATGAATGGTAGACGCTAAATCCTAATGTTACATTTCTTGAGGAAGTTAAAAATAAATATCAGCGCTGTAATGTCTCACACTCTTAGAAAACGCTAATAACGTAGGGACGGTAGTATTTACGATTGAGGAGCAGTTCAAACAAGTGTCCTCGTTCTGAATCATATTCTGGACATTACCAGATAATATGGTTAAGCTCTTGAGCTTCTGTTCCGCATTCACAGGAATTTCTAAATGTTTTGAATTTGATTTCATGTAAAAAGAAAGGCATAACGTTCGTATTTGTCAGACTTTGTTCAAATCTTCATCGCGAGTCCGACTCGCTGAAACACGGCGAGGGGTTAAACATCACCGGTTGTTACAAAGCCGATGAATGTCTTAATGCTTCTGGACGTCAGCGTACATACGAGTTCGAACAGAGAGAACCGAGAGAAGAGGAAGAGCGCGAGAGGGGCGATCCTCGTGGAAGTTCGTCGATTGCCGAATCCCGACGTCGTTCTCGGATCGGCTTGCTTCGGCGTTGCTCGTGAGCGGTCGGCTGTTGTTCGTCCCTCGGTTTCTCTACCCTGGCGCGCAGCAACCCCCGGCCAGCCCCGCACCAACCCCCGTGGACGGACCAACCACCCACTAAACCGAGTCACGGCGCCGCGACTACGCACTATTGATTCGCATGGAGCGAAGGAGGGGTTTGAGCCGAGCAGAGTCGAGCGGAGTCGAATCGAGTCGAGTCGAGTTGAGTCGAGTCGGGTCGAGAGGGCGGGCGGTGGGTTGGTTCGCAAGCAAGCAAGCTTGCCTGGCGGGTGAGAGTTGTCGGGTGGTCCAGGGACGGCGCTCTCGGCTGGGTCACCCGGCGAGGGCTCGGGGAAAAACATCGAGCGGCCACGGCGCTGATCATCCTTCGACCCTCAACCCCCTTTGCAACCCATCCACCACCCCCTGACCCCCTTCCATACCGGATCACCCAACCTATGCCGGTCGAAATTACGTTTCCGGGTATAAATTTTTATTGAACGTTTTCGTACGTGTAGCCGAGGGCCTCGCGGGACTGTTATTAATCCCCGTTGTCCCGTAAAACTCGGCGACTGTTGACCCGCGCGTCCCGTTTAATGTATTTCGTAAATACGCTTTTTGCGGTGCAACGGGATAGAGACACAAGCGCGGTCGTGCCGGTGTTGCAACGCTGTCGGAACGCGGCGTGCTGCATGAAAATTCCGAATGCATTTAAATCTCAATGCAGGATGAAGCAGTCGCGGGGTGCGCGGATGGAGGAGCAGACCACGTTCACCGCTGGGCAAATTGGATACGACCGAAGTACGGATCCAGGAATAATTGGGGTGCAAAAGGCTTCGACCGAGAAGGACCATCTTCCGCGCGGAACGATTCGTCGACTCGTTCGCGGTCGACGAACAGGCGATGAAGTCTCTTACACCTACCGGTTGCTAGGGCTGTCTTCCGCTAGACTACACTGCTACGAATATTGCGTTCGACGGGTCCTAACTATCTCAAAATCTAGCCGACACGGTCGATACGAATTATACGGCTGGCCCGAAAAGTCTGCGCACACTCTTCGCATTTTTAACTCGGAAATTAAACGTTTCTTCCGATCTAGAATACATCCATTCCCTATGATTTGATTAGTAGAATGCGGATTTTATGCATTTATGACAAAAATGGATACATACAATTTACAACAGTGGAGGTATTAAAAATATTTAAGACCACAAGTGTATTAGTTTCACCTTAATAAGATAATTAAAAGAAGAATGTAATTGTTATTTGATACATAAAGATCCGCAGTCTATTGATTAGGTACTGATATATTCAATAATGTAAACTGAAAACAATATTTTGAATATTGGTGCAGCAATTTTTAGTGGTGCCTCTGCTTCTCTCAGAGGGGACAACCGAGTGAGAAGGGTTAATAATAAATAATAAAATGAACATTATATGGAATTCATATAGTGTTAATATCCTCTCTACCTTTTCATTTAAATATCTCGAAACAAGAAATACTTAGACCACTTTCATAATTATGGGCGCATTTAAGAAATAGCTGTTACTTTAAGTACAACAGACGAACTAATGTATCGACAAGGTGTACCTTCAAACATATGTCCAAAAAATTTGATAGATAAAGCTGTCTTAAGCATGTTAATTGCATATTTGTAAAATAGCTCCGCCATCGAAGCGTTAACACACTGTCCTTTTTAATGTAACCAAGCCGTCGGTTGAGAGGATCGAAACCACTCGTCAGAATTTTCATTAGCGATAACTATGTGAACATTAATACTGATTAAGTCTCGTTAGAGTGAAATTCATTATCCCGAAAATTTCACAATTACCGGAGCTAATCGTGCCAGCAGCCGGCGTGGCCGAGATACATAGTTCGGCGAATATTTTAATTCGCGTTTCCTTTCGGTGGAGGATCCGTTTCGTCGTCGATCTCAAATTTGGGTATACGCGTATATATCCGAACAATTTACGATACAATATACAGTTAAAGATAAAAGGAGCAGTGAAATTTACGGTTTATTGCCGAATCTTGTCCGTTTTATCCTGACGAACCATAAATTCTTTCATGCTTTCGTTCCGCTCGGTTTTATGGATGCTTTTATACGCGCGTGTAACAAATTATTGTGTTCTACACGATTCCGTTATAACAGTCGTTCTGTTGGTCGCCTCTTCGTTTTAGAACATGTCAGAACTATAAGCCAGTTTCTATTAGTCCACAGATCTTATCGGATCTAGCTTACAGTATCCGGTATACGCTGCACTTGCTTAATCTTGATATAGTTCATATTCATTCTACGATCTTATCTAAATTATTTTGTGTAGGTTTGCCAGTTGCTTTTATGTAACATTGCTTGTTCATATAGAACGCGGCACAAGTGGTTATTATCCTTCCTTATCTACGAATAACGCACCAACGACTATCTATTTTTGCTATTTAGTCTATACATGAATTTCATGCGCCACGCGTATGAAACAAGAATGAAAGACTACGTTGGTTAATCATCGTTTCCGAAAATATATTATTCAAATCCGATCGAGGGTAATCGAATGATAATCAATACACCGGCACACGATCGCGTCAATGTAATATTCATAAGTTGATCATAATTCGATGATTTCCAATCAGTATGCCGTATGAATACAAACTAATAAAGAGAAAATCGTGCGTATGCTAATTAATTATAAATAGGAAAACGCTTTAATTGAAATCCTGCGTTGCCCGAAATACCTCCGTAGAAAATGTTTGCCGACGAAATTAATCATTCAGTTTCGGACGCTGTGCGTTTATGTCGTGCAAAAACATGCCAGCTAGTCAAAACTAACAGCATTTTTATTTTATGCAAAAACTCGCGGCTCTTTTTAAAACCGGTTTCATTAAATTCGTCTGTAGCAAATTCAAATTTGCATGAATGTCGTGTATTAATCACCAAGATAGACATCTCTATATTAATTCACAGTAAAATAGATATCAAATATAATTTTATTTTTAATGATAGAATTTTATTCCATTGCAAATGGTTAAATAAATGAAAATCTCGATAAACATGCTCTCCTAATTCATGCAAGGAAACATAAGTCACTCGATGTTTTTAGCGCAAATGGAATGTGAAGCAGCATCCAAGGATAGAAAGAGCAGAAAATATTTTTACCGGAAGGAAGGGGTCGCCATGCAAATTTTTCGCGTAGGCAAACACGGAACGGCCGAAAACACTTGTTTGTCCACTTGTTGGACTTTCCGAATCCGGTGTCTAGACAGTGAAATGACGTAGCACCGGTGCACCGACGTCGACTCTTTTCAAACATCTTCTTCCCCTCCACGGGATGTCTGAATTGTGTACCCCTAAAAGATATCGTCCGAACAAGGAATCGATAGAGGCCCCGTATAGATCGGCTCGCCCTCGCAAAAACGCATCGAGTGCCCTCGAAAGCTTCCTTCTCTTCGTCAATTTGCTGACCAGCCGGATCCGGGAGGCTCTAACGCACTCCAACGATGCCGGAATGCGTCTATTTGACTAACGTGAGCCACGATCAACGAACACGAATCGCAAAGATTGTCTATACCCGCATTACCCGATAGTTTTCCAATGGCTCTCGCTCCCACCAAAATTTTTCGAATTCGTCAATTTCAGTATTTTAAAAAATTTTGTAAATAAACAAGATCTTAAATTTTTTGGTTGACCCATGTTTTCCAAAACGTAATCCATAAAAAATATATAAGTAGCTCACGCAATTTAGATTAATTTTACTCGAAAAAAATCACACATGTACTTCCAACATTAGTACACACGTGTGCAAAATCCCACTACGGAAAGATTAATAGTTTTTTTGAAAAAAATTCCTAAATGTGCAACAGCGGCGTCGAAAGCCAGAATAGTCCCTTCATTCTCGAGGTTTTTCAAAACATATTCCATAAAAAACTATACAACTCACGCAATATAGATTATTTTTATTTGAAAAAAATCGCACATGTACTTCCAACATTAATACACACGTGTGCAAAATCCCACTACGGAAAGATTAATAGTTTTTTTGAAAAAAATTCCTAAATGTGCAACAGCGGCGTCGAAAGCCAGAATGACCCCTTAATCCTCGAGGTTTTTAAAAATTAACATACTCCATAAAAAAATATATAACTTACGCAATTTTTATTATTTTTACTTCAAAAAAATTACACATGTACTTCCGATATTCATACATAGGCGTGCAAACCCCCGATACAAAAGGATTGGCAGTTTTCTCTGAAAAAATTCCTAAATGTGCAAAATATCGAAAGCCAGGATGTGAAATCATCCAGAACCTAGCCTTAGGCTTCCAGGCATTTAGTCTTTTGACGCTTCGCAAGCAACATATGGACCTCATAGCCTCGCCATTGTCCGTTTCGCTTAGTATCTCGGTCACGACCATGCAAATGTTCATTTAGTCGCATGAGCGCTCAGTACTCAACAAGAGACATCTACACGTAGCATCTCTAGCCTTGCCGTGTACCGTTTCTCTTACAACGAGTTACTACTATAATAATCGCACGAGTGCTCCGTTGCTTATCAATATATAAACAGCTAAAATTATTGATCACGCCCGCTCGTCAAACCTACCGTAGCGACGTAGTTGTCAGTCTACTGGAGAAGGTTCGGGTGTAGTACAGTTTTACGTTCAATCTAGGATAAACGTCATAAACTTAGAACGTACACTTTGTTTCCTTCCATTAAAGAGAAGGTCCTTGGAGAGTAGTAATTTTCGATGACTCACCACGTGCGAATATCCGACGAGGCTGTTCTGAACCTCGGGCATCATCCCTAGCGTTAAAAATGCAGAACCGCGACATTTCCCAGAAAATCTACGAATTTTGTTCGAAAACATTGTGCCTACAATGGTGAACTACTTTTTGAACCTTCCGAATGTTTTAGACAATTTGTGTAACATGTCCAATAATTATAAACTAACTCATACAAATACGAATATGTTCTAATATCATACAGGTACCTCCTGTTTTCTTAGAAATTCGGTGAACGATTTTTTGAACCTCCTGAATTTTTAAGATAATTTGTGTGTGTGTGTGTGTGTGTATGTGTGTATAACATGTCTAACAATTATAAACTAACTGACACAAGTACGTATACTGTGTACGAGCGTTCTAATATCAGTACTTCCTGTTTTGCCAGAGTCTCACATAAATCCATTCGACACGTAGAAACTGCATAACCTAAACGAATTAAAAAATTAGCCGGACCTAATAAATACGAGAGGACTATTACGGTGCTGAATGGACCTCGCATTCGCAGCTGCCGGCAACGCAACGGTTCGATCGTCCATAGCTGCGTTAAGTAACGAAATGAATGTGTACTTTCATCATCTACAAAATAGCTCAGAGCAGTCCGAGGTTGCACAAGGATCCTTGGTCTATTAATTACTCGGCAACAGGAACGTCTGCAGCTTCGGCACGATCGTCGGACGATAAACCATCGGCGTCGAAACATTGCCGGAGAAACTCTTTACCGGTGTGAAGAAACAAGGATAAAAAAGAAACGGAACTGAATCGTTAACGATTCCCGTGAATAATTCTCGTCGCGCGTTAACCTTCGCGATAGGTTGCTCGCGGTAATTAAGCTTGAACGTATTTATAGAGGTCGGATAAAAAGGGAATGCATCTTCATGCACGGGATCACTGTTCCACGTGGGACGTGATAGATAGCCGGCGTACAAAAGCGCGCGCGAACGTATCGTCGACGAACGCCCACGAAAAAGAGAAAGAGAGAGAGAGAGAGAGAGAGAGTGAGTCGAGTAGAAACTTCCCAGCTTCGTGTCTTGAGCGCTCTCTCGCGAGAGAGCGTTGCCTGATTAATAGAACTAATTGGTAGCGGGCTGCCATTTATCTCGACGAAGCTCCGAATTTATCAATTTCCAGGTCCACGACGGGAGCGGGCTTTAGTGGTGGCAGCTGGGGGTGGTAGCATAGAGAGAGAGAGAGGAAGGGGTCCGTAGAATTACTTGAACCGCGATTAAATTAATTGCAGATACGAAAATAAATTTGCGAAATTAAACGGCCGGTAAATTACTCCGTCGGCCGATCGGATCCGTGGGCTCGCGTCCGAGTTAATTAATATCGGGCACGATTAATGCCGATGTACAATTTATACGACAATCGTCAGGGAAAAAACCAGCCCCGGGAAACAAGAAGAAAGAGTTAATGCCGCATGCGACGGTCTCATTTGTCGGCGAAATTAATAACGGTGCCGGCGGAACACGTCCGGGCTGGCCAGCCCGCGGATTTTCGCGATAGGCAGCGCCGCAATTATCGCGCGGTTCTCGCGAATCCCTGTGCCTGCAGGTGACGACCGGCCGAGTCCGATGTACTGGCAAACGGGGCCGCGGGATTTCACGAGGGCATAAAGTGGAGGGCTGTTCGGTTACTTCGTACCCCCGGCTCGCATTGCGTTCCAATTCCCGACGCGTATCTTTCGAGAGTGTTCGCCGCCGCGCGTCGGATTCCTGTTCAATTCGACGCGTTGAAATCACGACCGATCAGTCCCGCGTTTCGATTGACGCGGATGACACTTCGGCAACTGTAACAGCTACACCGGCGACAACGAAGATAGTATTTCGTCGGGGCACTTGTGGATCATTGCGAACCTCTCGGTATTTTACCGAAATAACAAGATAGCTGCAACTGTTGTTTACGCGGAGTTGTCCCCGGTTTCATGGCGGTAGTAATACTCCGGGAGGACATAAAAGACAAATTATATTACTGCATTGGTCGATTGAAGACTTCTGGTAGACACGGTAATTTTATTGCGAACGACGATTTTGATACACTTTGAGGATGAGGAGGGTTGGAATAACAGTTTTATTAATAAGTTGTATGGTTACGACGTCTTTCTACACGCAAAGGAAATACGGTAGATAAAGGCCTCGCTATTATAAGACAATGCTAAATCTGATACTATCTACCAATGCGAGTAGAATTGCAGTACCCCTAGTAGAATATTCCGAACTCTCTCAAAGATAACAAAACTACGACCTATTAGGAGGTCTCATGTTCTATCGTTTTGTAATGTGCACGACGGTAACTTCAATAAGACGATAGCTCCTCAGGGGGTTGTGAGCATAGGAAGTTTTAGAACCACCCATACGTACTGATTCAATTCACTAGTTATAGACTACGGAACTGAAGGCAAACGTTGATTCATATGGACTAATTAATTAATCAAGAGAGTTGAATGGATACGTATGCAACACGTATGGAATTGCTCGTCAATTATTACTGCAACTTCGTCATTCGCATACTGAAGTCTTATTCTTCAGACGTTTAACTACGTTGGACAAATAAAAATGGTGCGCCTTACGCAAAATTTTGAAATCGACTTTTTTCCGACTTTTTGGGCCAACTACCCTAGTCTGCGATGGGGTTCGTTCGCGTCTCATTAAACCGCTGGCTAATGCGTTCGGCTGTGCCTCGAGACTCGTTAAAGCAGCCGGAGCAATATAAATCTTGTACCGAAAACGGCGAGTTCCCGAGTTGCCGGAAAACTGTGCACCGCGCCGGCAAACCAGCGAGATACTTGGCCGCGTGTTTCTGCCGGGGGTGGCGCGCGCGTTTATCTTGATATATGCGAATAATATGGCATATATCAGCCATATTCTATCCTATTTTTATGGAGATGCGCGTTTACCGGAGGGAGGAATATTAAAACGCGAACATCTCTTTATCACGCGGCGCCCGTCATGAATTCCAGTTTCAAAAGCTTCTATTTAACTCGGTAGCCGCCGCCGCCAACGTGCGTCTATCGACGCTCCTCTAACCGGGAAAACTGTTCTTTCGACTCGGTTAGTACGCTATTCGCGTATCTGTAACGAAAGTAGCCAATTTCCTTCCTTCCCTCCTACCTTCTTATCTCGTTAACTTTTACGGTTCCATCCTTTCTTCTCTTTAAAAAAAAAAACACAAAGCCGTGCAAATGATTAGGCTCCGGCGAGCTTTACACGTTTCTCCTAGCTGTCTGGATATACGGCAGAACTGTGATTCGACGCGTTGTCATTCGAGCTTGCGACTTTCGCGTCGCGGTGCTAGAAGCTTTCGTATTTTTACAAGCACAATTTTTAGTACTCTAAAGGGGGGAACGTTTTTATAAAATGAATACGGTCTTCCCTTCATAGCGGCGCGTTTTGGTCACCTCTTCAACGGCGACGTGGATGGATAGAAACTTTGGCGATAAAATTCTCCTCGTCTTCCAAGTTACGCGACGTTCTGCAGAAAATATTGTAACCAAATTATGGAATTAATATTTTTTCTGTGTACTGCTATTCTAATGTTAACCGCGCACAGGGACGTGATTGGATCCCATATATTTTTCAAGTACAATGTGAAGGAAACATTTGATTGTATAAATATTTGTGAAATTTTTTTGATTTTTCAAAGATAAGCATACAGTACTTAAAAAATTTGAAACGTATCTCAGAAATGTTCTATTTATCAACTTTTTATTTCCGGTTTTATCAGCCTGGGGTGCTAATGCACCCCATACACAGAGGGAAGGTTTACAGTAAATTTTCATAAAATGAAAACCATGGGAACGAGTACGAAATTCGGAACACAGCTCGATTGTTCCCTAACAGTAGCGCTGACAATTTGAAGACTGGTTGACAATGGGTACTACGGTGCAGGAATGCAGCATGAAGGCGCACGCACGGCGGTGCTGTAAAGATTAAACCCCTACTTTGCAACGTGTATCAAAGAGGAACGTTCTATCATTTCTTCTTTGAGTAACGAAGGGGTGAATCCCTTTGAGACTCATCGACGAATGAAAGTCTGTCATTATAGTATGCGCATGAGTAGACTAGGATGTTCCTAAACAGTGTCATTAAGTTCCTTTGTATGTATTTCAGGTCTGGAGATAGAGATAGGGCAGAAATGTACGACTAGTTGCGCTTCGAGCTAGAACTATTGTTAATGAACTTTGCTCTCATCACGACAAATTGTCTAATTATCAAATTGAAAGCGTGAATGTTGGAATTTGTACAAAGTTCCACAGCACAAAGTTACACTACTGCGCAAAAGAGAGAAGCACCCAGTATAATTATAAGATATAATGACAAACAATATCTTTATGTAGAAATTGTGCCTTGTACAATGATATTGATTTATTGCATTTAAAGTATTAGATAATTCGCGATAACAGATATTCCCAGAACTATTCAATTAAACAGCGGAATCCTTTTTCAAAGCTTACTGTGTTCTTATTTGATTTTTTACGCTTTTCTATTAAATATAGCCGGGCGCGCTTCTTTCTTTTCCACAAGAGTGTAAGTGGTTCACTTCACTGAATCTAAAATCTAACAATACAAATCATATGTTACACTATTCCAATATCGACATCCGCATATCGACGTTGTCCGAATCGACGCCTGACGAGTGCGCCAACGAGACACGAGTTGCGTCATCGACGACGCAGTAAGCGGTTAGGCAAAAACAAAAGTACGCACGCTAAATGCGAAACACACGTTAGCAAAACGCGAATAAAACGGGCAGGACAAAGCCTTCGTTACTTGTCTGTTCGTAGCTCGGGGCTAGTAATCTGCACACCTGAGTGCAGCGGTTTATAAAAAGCCTGGAAAGAGAAAGGAGAGAGGCAAAGAGAGCGAGAGAAAGAGAGAGAGGAGGCCATTTAAAAGGCTTAAAAGGATTCAGAAGAGGGAAGAAGAGGGAGTTGAGGGTTGAATCGGCGGGTATTCGAGCGTGTCGCGAACAACAAGGATCGATCTGGTATGTAATCGAATTCCGTGCAGAATGGTCGTTCATTCACGATTACGGTAGTCAATGGGAGCTGCACGGATTCTTGGAATCCGTGTCAAATTCCTGGAACGGAGAGCCCTCGAAATATCTGTTCGGCCGCGTTACCGTCATTCAGGATCATCGGCCGATCGTCACGACCGACACCGGGAATTCGTGTCGGCCGAGCCACAGGCCCAAAATAATCCGGTGCACGATCGGTAGCCCCCGAGATATCCGGCAGAGACATCCCCGACGACAGCCGGCCGTGGACAAAATTCCCCTGGCCTCTCTCCTCCCACGGCCGATTAATCCGACAACGAAGAGAAGAGCGGGAGGGAGGGAAACGTCCCGGTCGACTGACTCGAAATTAGGTCGGGGGTCGCTGTACTACACGCCGGGGAGGATTCTCAGGGGCGGACATGGAAACTCCAAGTGCCTCCTTCTTTCTCTTTCTTTCTCTCGTCCGACCGTTCGCTTTTTTTCTTCTCTGGCAGTCTCTCTTCCTCTCTGTTTTTCTATCCGGTCTCGTTCCCGCTCGTTCCACGACCCACCGAGCTAACTGCTACGTTTTTACGGAGGTGCACTTATATTTGGATGAAGTCTGATTTCGCGACGACGTTCTCTCTCTCCACCACACTCGACCGCGCTGCAGCATTCATGAGTTTCGGGCTGCTTCAAGTCCGACGAGCTCGAGATAGTTAAAAGTCTAAATGCTCTATGCGATTGTTTTAGTTGGGCCGAGGGCCGAGGGCTGATCAAAGGGTAATTGCTCTGCGTTTTCGTTCGACCATCAAATCGATGAGTACCTTGGTGGAAGCTTGTATTGATCTACTAATTTATTATATTAGGTTGTCCCAAAAGTTCGTTTCGCCCTCGATTAGTGCGCTCAGTGTTAGTTCAGAGTAGTTTTTAAGGAAACCAATGGCATGGTTAAGGAAGGGGTAGCTTAAGGAACAATAAAACATTAACGAACAGAAGATTGTGTCGTTTGTGCATGCTGATGGTATCTAACAATATGGAATGCGCACGTAGCGAAAGAAACTTTTACGACAACCTAATACGTCAAGCTGAACGTGTTGGGAACGTGTTAACCCTCTGCAGTCTCAGATATTTTAACTTGACCCAGAATAATTCACAGAACCCAGAATAAAAAATCGATATAATACCTCGTACAATACTTAAATGTGCAGTAATTGATTAGTAGACTGCGGATTTCGTGCATTCATGACAAAAATGGATACGTACAATTTAAAGCGGTGGACATATTAAAAATATTTAAGGACATTCATGTATTAGTTTCAGCTTAATAGGATAAATAAAAGAAGAATACAATTTTTATTTGGCTCCTGTGTCCCGCAATCAATGCACACATTTTTCATTTTGCATAAAGATCCGCAGTTTATTGATTAGGTACGAGCACGCTCAATGATGGAAGCAATATTGTGGAAATACATTTTTCCGTCCGCAACAAAAGAGGATATACCTTGTCAAAATCAATTTTCGCGCGCCAATTATCACGGAATTAGGAAAACGATACGTCCGCCGAGGACGAATTTAAATACCGAATATCGCCGATCCAGGAGAGAGAGAGAGAGAGAGAGAGAGAGAGAGAGAGAGAGAGAGAGAGAGAGAGAAAGCTGACGTTAACATGATAATTATTTCGATCTTGGAACTTCGTCCCCCCGTTAAAATCATAGCTTTCCGAGCTCAATTTGCATCGCGCCATCGACCAGATGAACCTGTCCGTAGAGTGTACACACGGAGAACCGCGATGCATTATGCAACGTTTAACGAGTGTCGTTTAAAGTTTGACGCAAACAACGTCGCTGTGCTCGCACGATAACCGGAGAAGCGTCACAGGAGTATCGGTGACGGGGTAGCTCGGCTCGAGCGAGAAGGATAACGCGGGCGCGCGGATATATCCGTGTTATTCGATAAACATTGCCGGATATTCATTCGTCGATACACGAGCGAACGAGCGACCGGACAAGCAGGACAGGACACTCGGATATTCAGATAACCGGATGTCCGGCGAGCTCGCAACCCTATCCGCGTCGATGTCTCTTCACCGGTGTCGTCCGGAGGCTGGAGAGCTATGTTCTCTCTCTCCCTCTCTCCTTCTCGTCTATTCACCGGTCGAATAGGGCGGCCATTGTATGCAATAATTCCTTCGAGAATGAAAAACGCCCCTCCGCGTTCCTCGGAGCGCATTCTATCCGCTTCAACCATTCCCGGCTTCCCAACTTGGCTACCCGACGACCATTCGACCCGGACGATACCAGGAAAACGAGCGTTCGCCGGGACACAGCGCCACCGAGTACCGTTTCCAGAGACACTGGACAGCACTTTTAGAAACTCCTCTATCATACTGCGACAGCAGCAGTGGACATTAGTCGAGCCACCGTCGGCGAAACTTGTAGCCAAACCCTCCCCGACAGCCGAGGACACTGACGTCGTTTTTCGGCCGGCGGGTTCGCCGGAGATGCGAGAGCTGCGACAACCCTTTGACTCCAGCCAACGGAAGACGAGAATTGTGTGAATTATTAGGAGACTGATAATGTTTATGGAAATTCGCGACCTGCCCAGTTCTACACGGTTTTATCTTCGGGAGTGCAGCTAGGTGTCTCGTTCTTTCCAACGGTTCTCGAAAGATTATGTTTCATTAAGATCTTATATGTTGTTGGAATTCAACGAAGTTGACAAATGTGTTTGAAATTTGTGTCTAATTGAAGTTTCATACTTAACGACCTGATATAAGAGTTTAGGCGTAAGGGGCGGTTTTTCCGCCGTCGTCAGTCTAGTAGAAGCAGCTAGCCTAAGCACAGATCGCAACATGAGCCAGGAAAGTATTCGAACGCCCTTTAAAATAGAATAATTATTTTATAACGGTACCAAACGACCTCCTGATTTTTTATAATCAATTAGAAGCTTTGGTTTATGAAATGATATGCAAAAAAGAGTTATTTAGAGCAGCACTTTATAACACTAATAAAGTATCCAAGGTATAAAGTGTAGTTTATTAAAGTAACGTACAGCATCTGTCGTTGTTGAGAATATTTGTTGTTATTGTTAAACAACATTTTACTGTAATGTATACAACGTCGTAAGAAACACAATGTCAAGGAAAAATTTGTTAATGCTCCGAGATTTCGGTTAATACCAAGGCGTCACTCGTTCTTGTTAACGTTCTTATTCCACTGTGTTTTCCACGCTTTCGTGTGGTGTAACTGCAGGAAGATTCGCAATCTAATATATATCTCCGGATAAACTTTATTGAAAACTTTATTCTACCGAGTTCTGCGGGATAGGAGGCGCTATGAATGCACAAATTTCCGGAGTCTAGTTATTAGGTTCGTGGTTATGGAGCGTATCTTCTTGTAACTTGAATTTTGTAATAAGTAGATTGCGGGTGTATATGCAAATTTACACGACTGTATAAAGTACATTACCAACGCAGAAAATCCTGCGGAAACTCATGTCTGTAGAATTTTCGAAATGAAGTAGAAGAAATATAGTTTCTATAAATCTGCTGTATTACAATCCTTGGAACAATGTATTATTTAACGAAAAATGTAAGTATTTAGTTAGTTCTTCAAATTTAACGTTCACCGCGACTATCATTTTAATTCACTAATTACAGTGAGTGGAACTTTTTGCAAGAACCAGCCACGTCGCTGGAAAAACGCCGAAAGAGTACAAAGGGTTAATCGATCTCCCACTGTTTCACAGATAGTAACTGGAACCTTTATCTTGCAGAAGTATTTGGTCGTTCCAAAAGTTCATGCAGTTTCCTGCACAGTGTCTTTATTATCCTTTCTCCGCAAGAAATAAAATCGCGAACTTGGCGACCGTGCAGTTCGCCTGCAGAAACATTTGATTCGAAAGTTTAAACTGCACGAAGTACGGACTTCGAAATTTTGCCAAATGTTAGTGGATATACGAGTATCGTTCTCATTATAACTGTCTATAATCAATTTCGTAAAAAGTACGTGTCAGGTATTTTTGAAAATTCAATGTCCTTTGAAGGAATTCTACCTACTAGTTACCATAAGCCATAAAACCGTTTCGCGCATCCTACTGCGGAAGTCCCACTAGGCTCCTTGTAGGCTTATTCTAATTTATGCATTCCTCTTCAGCATCGCGTAAAGTGGGAGCAGAGCCAATTAGCGACGGTAGCATTTACAGTTATGGACACAAATGTCGGGAAGTACGCATATAGGGTGTCTCCGATCTGATGGTGTAGTCAGAAAGGGGACAAAAGGAGGTACATCAAAAATGTATGTAGAATATACTCAGAGCATTTAGATCTACATTGTGCTAGATCAGAAGCACTCTGTACAACCCGTGAACAAGTAAACAAGTGAACATCTAGTATGTAAACATACAAGAACAAGTTGCGGTTATTAGGTCAAAAGGACCTCCGATCTGATGGTGCAGTCTTTTGCAGGATTTTACAAAAAGAACATCAAATATTTAGAAGACACTCAGTGCATTTAGAACTACATTGTACTAGATCAGAGACATCCAGTATAAACCATGTACAAGTAAACACGGGAGCATCTAGTATATAAACATACAAGACCAAGTTGTAGTTACTAGGTCAAAAGGACCTCCGATCTGATGGTGCAGCCATTATAAACCATGTACAAGTAAACACGGGAGCATCCAGTATATAAACATACAAGAACGAGTTTCAGTTATGAGGTCAAAAGGACTCCCCGCACAGCGTCAATCTCCTGAGAGACGCGAAAACCCTTGAAGAGACTCTTTGTCCGTGAAAAGCGTCTTTTCGTCACCAGCGGCCCTATCGCGTGTTTCTTTCAGCGTGTATGGCGCGCAGGGTTACAGTTGTTTGGGCAGGCTGATCCAGACGGATTTGCAAGACCCCTGGATCCAATAAATCTGGTTCGCTAGTACAGGGTAGCCCAGCCACCCCCTAAACTGTCCGAGCACCGGCCGGTTTCGGACACCCCTAGGCCACCGCGTGTGCCGGGTCTACCCGTGACCCGAGCACACACGTGCGTGAGCGTATAGTGCAGCATGTGCCTCTCCGCGTTTCACTCTCTTGGATCATGTTCGCATGTCAAGCCCAACCGCTCTGACACGCTTTACGCTCGAGAGCCTCCTTTGTCGGAGCTCGCCGGTGTACAACGCGAACGAACCGCCCGAGCTGGCGCACGCTGGCTGGCGCACACGCTCGCACACGCTTGCGACTACTCGCGCACATAACGCGAGTTATCATCTGGTGTCCGGAGCGGATTGCGCACGCCGAGTTGCGAGACGAGTAGCGGGTCGTCTACAAGCCCGGTCGCGCCTACCGACACCGTGTCACCGGGTCACTTCGCGATCCGACGAATACATACCCGCTGCGAGGATAAGCGTCGAGCTGAACACTTCTTGGCGAAAAGAGGGCACGCAAGAAGCTTTTATACCGACCCGCGTTTACCCCTTACCGGTGGCTGGCACGCGTGCTTCAATGGGAATATGGCAAGGTAGATTGCGATCGATTAATCTCTCTTGGAACCTAGTTAGCAATGGGGACGGTTCTTGTCGGGTGAAGCGAAAAAGAGGGCGGACCGGCTCAATCTGTTCTTATACCTGCCAATAAGAATGTAAATTTGTAGGGTATTCCGTTAGTTAGTATTTCATTTGTAAGATACAACGCTGGAGCGTTATAAACAGGTCACCTGAATAGCTCGGTTGCTTTTGAAGATAGTTGTTACTAATTTACTGATGTTACTAATTTTTTTATAAGTGGAGGTGTCAAGGAGATATGTGTCAACTCTGTTCTCTTTAAATATGACTTCACGAATATGTATTTGTCCCAGAAAAATTCTGCAGGATTGGGTGCTAAAAATACGTGGCATAGCTCCAGAAATAAGCCAGCCGTTGATTTTTCAACGAGAATTATGTCAGTATACCTGTGAGATAATGCTTAAGGAGGTGTTCTCGTTTCCAAAGATCTAAAAATCAATTTTATTCCATTCTCTTCAAGTTTAAACAGCACAACAAGCTCCTACAAGCGAATTATTGGAGAAGAGACAAGTATTTCTCAGGAAACGCAAAAAGATTTCATTCCACACCACCAAAACAATCCAGATGAAAAAAAAAACCGACGATATCGCAGTCCCGAAAAGAAGAGCTACGCGATAGTGCAAAATATAAAATCCCCGCGGATACTTTGAAAGAATACAAAAACCGTGTTCCACGTTGAAGAAGAGAGTTCAAAAGCTATGGGTCGCCCCATCAAAACATGCAAAGGACAAAAATACATGGTTCGGTGTCAAAAAAGAGTCGCCGACTCGAACAATTCTATATAAAAAAAAAAAAAAAACAGCAAGAAAAACCGAACAAAAAAAGGGGGCGGGCAAAGGACGTATCTTCAAAGCGTGCGATTCGATTCCCTGGCCGCAAACAGTCCGATTTTCTACCGTGCACAAAAGCGAGCCTTTTCAGTGTTCCGGAGCGGTTCCGGCGCGGCGGCCAGGTGACACCGTGGTCGATCGGTCGTATCTGCTCCATCGCGGAAACGTGTCTCGCCCTTTCTCGCGTTCACGTTTCACCCGCTTGACCCGTATCCGAAGCGTGGCGGAGCCGAGCGGTTTTCAGTAGCTGCGCGCTGTCGCTTTCAGTTTCATCGGCAACCGATATCGAATTTCACCTCCGTAGACGCGAGTCGCGGCCGAGAAACGCGAACGGCACCGAATAAATTTCGAATTCATTAAGCCGCTAAGACGGAAGCGGGTTCGAGCTTACCGATCCGCTAGAGCCGCTCCTGATCCGCGGAGATGAACAGTAGCTACTCCCTACTTGACACCAGAGTCGGGTTACAATCATTATTAACACTTTACCTATCGAAAGCCTATTAATAGGATTTTCAATAATTGTGCTGGATCAAACGAAAGCATAGACTCGTTTTCTAGGATCCTAAAATTTAGTACAGTACCTATATTTGCAGGTGATTAACTGCTATACTATGAATACCTTAGGGCAGACTGGGATCATTCGGGATTACTAACCTGTGAACAGAAAACAGACATTACATTGCAGGTTGAGTGGAAGGAAGGATATATGTATATTTAGAAAAAGAAATACAGAATAATAAAGTAGAAACATTAGTCCTGTATATGTTACGGTAAATGTAATAAATTAGTGATTATGTACAATAACCGGCAAACTTAGTGGTGATTATATATAATAACCGGTAATTTTTTAAAAGCCTATGAAAGCCTATTAATAGGATTTTCAATAATTGTGCTGCACCAAAAGAAAGTATAGAAATTTTAGTTTACGGGAGTAGGCCTAGATTGATCTTTTATCCAGCGATTTTGACTACTGAGGAACCCCATCTTTGCATTATCGAGAAATGAGAAAGCGCAGCCCGCACCCTTGCATACCTGGAAACGAATCAGCCCCCTTGCTGTTGCCATTGAAGGTTCCATTAAAAAGTGTACCATAAATTTTTCAAAATTACGCAATTATCGCCGGTCGGTAATGCGTTAAACCCTATTTCCCCATAATTTCACGCACGTTCTATCACCCGCCCGTCACCAGCGAAATTGATCGATTTGACACGAAATGGCGCACAGAATTTGCTCTGACTAATGAATGAATGAACGACAAGTTAGCTGAAATAAATATTCCTTCGAAAGAATTTGAGTGGCCAAGTTTAGCAGCCACGTCACGCGAACCCTCGACTTTCGTGCTCGATTCGGGTTGTTTGTAATTTTGACTCGGCCACTCGAAAAGTTTAGCCGATTGGTTCCATCGATCGTGGAGGTTCGTGGCTCTCGTGAGAGTTCGCGGAAAGTATCCGAGTGGAAACGACGCGATGTTGCAAGCCTGGTCGCTTCTTTCTAAGCCTCTTACGCGTTCATCTATAATTTCCAAGCAGCCTTCGACTAAGCAATCGCATCGACAAATCCTCTAATCTTATTGCGGCGTGTTTCGACTTTAAAGCTTGGCCGGACGCGGCCGGCTATCAAAAATGCAACCGCGCGTGTGGTCCATCATCCGGCGGGCAAACGCTTCCACGCGCGCATAACTATGCGGTAACTTCCTTACACGTTCGACCATAATTTACCGACCCGTAGGTACCCGACGAACCCTATCATCGGGACGCCAACGTTCGAGAGAGAGTCGAAGACCTTCGTTTCCCTTCACGACAATAATACATCTATGCCCCGTGACAATCGTTGTTCCTTTGTAAGTTCCGTAACGCTCCAACCGTACGGCTATTCCCGGTTTATGATTTATTAGGTTGGCGCACACACGAGATGTCGCTTTCCTGCATTAACTTTACGATGTAATAACCGGCTGGCTGGATTATGGGACATCAGAATACTTAAATGGATAGTTACAGCGCGACGAAGATTCGAAGTATTCGCGGCTTAAGAGGCGACGTAAATTTAACAGCGCGTTGACGAGGAAGGTTCCCCGTTTCGGGGACACGACGCGACGCGCCAGCCCTTATGCGGCGTTCAACGCTGTCACGGAAAGGGACTTAAGGGTCACTTTGTTGCAGAGACCATTGGTGGATCATACTGGAGAACGAACAATAAAGATATTTGATTCGGTGGACATTTAAACAATTTTAATTACTCTTGCCCGACTGAAATGTCCATCTTCATTCTATTGGATGATTGAAAAGTTTGTATGCACATGATTTTCAGAACATCAACTCAACATAAATCAAGGAGATATTCACAATTGGTTGAAAAATGTTGTTCTGCAACATTTCCATAGAGGTAAATCGAAAATTATTCAGGTTATGTCGTTTTTCTTACGAGTGGACTGCGGATCTTTATGCATTCATGAAAAATTTTTGAAAAATACTGCGATTTATTATTTAAGAGAGCTTGTACACTTTTAATATACAATAAATATCTATCTATATACCAACATCATGGACTATTTCTTTCAACCCCTATCCTACTATGTATTAAATTGGCGAAATTTCAGAAACGTAAAGATTGCGGCTGAGTTGCAAGCTCAGTTTTCGAGGTTTCCGAAAATTTTCGACCGTCTGACTTGTCTTTGAGTTGCACTACTGAGAGGCTCCACCCCTGCACACGCCTGTTCTACATGATTCCACTTTCTTCAAATTTGTCTAGAAAAATGGAATATTGTGGACTGACTTAGGGAGACGATGGAAGAATTACATTTTACGAAAAGGCTGACGTAAAAAGGCGAATGAAAAATTTGAAGGTCCAACCACCGGCAGGAAACGAAACAGCCCTGAACACGTACGAACCGCTAGCTAACATTTCCGGTGCGGAAAATTTTCCGGAAGAAAAACGTGGAACGATTTACCGGGCGTTCTCCGGCTAATAATTCGAGAATGGCTCGGTTTATATTTACGACGTGTACGCGTTTATAAACGACATCTGTACCGCATTTGATGTTCGGTTTATTTTATAGGTTGCCAGGACGAGCGTACGACCGGCCGCGTCGCCCTATCCATTTACCCTGATCTCCTCGCGTATTCGCTTCCTGCGAGACGCGCCGAGGGTGGTTCACCGACGCATAAACACGGCTGCGTACAACGGGACGCAGCGAGGCAAAGCGAGGCAAAGCGAGGCGAAGTGGTGAGGCAGAAGCGAGACGTTGATCTCACGACGCGCCAATCGAGGCAGTCGTAATTTTTGGGTGGCCTGGCTCGATGGGAGCAAAGTCAATTTTCAGTTATCGAGTCGCAAGTTGGTTCGGCGGCGGTGCACGCGCGATAGTTCGCGCTGTCTAGCCGCAGCCTTCGACATAAGCCGAGCGTGCGGTTGGTTTACGAGGTTATGCTGGCGAGCTGAAGTAGTTAAAGGCCCTCCTGCCAGCGTACTCCAGCCGAACCACCCACAGTGGACGTTAGTTCACAACGGCCGGGTACCACATCCTAGCTGACGAAAATACGGATTATCGGTGACGGAAACCTGCCCTTTCTAATCGCCACTGCGAACTACCGTCGCAATTAACCGTGCTCCGAGCAGCTCGCAATTCAGTTTTGTTGCCTCGATGGTTCTACTACGCGTACAGCGAACCGCAGTAATATTCGTACGCGTTTAAAAGGACCGTAATTCTTTAATATGCAAAGATGTTGTAATATCGAATCGTACGACCTGGAATTTTTTTGGAAGTTAGAATAGAATAGAAGTAGAACTAACTTACTGCATCAGGTGAAAGAGATTTTGAACTTACAACTTTATGTGGGTCAGTATTGAACATTTAAAAAATACGTTTTGTAAATCTGTACAAAATATTTCTACCTTGCAGTAAAATGTTGTAAGCACACCTAGCTCTTGTAAAAATGGGTACATTGTACAAACATCACAGCTTGTACGTAGATACAATGTTACGTTATTTTCACTAACAATGGCCGAGCAGTCGAAACAATACACAAACTCGTGAAAAAAGCAAACAGTAAGCAAACAACGCTAAATAAATTGAACGCCAATGCGTCGAACCAATATTTCCTTTACTTTGACCAATCAATACCTTCTCTATCAAAGCAAATTCTTTTTTGTTAGTTTAGGATATTGTGAACATTTCAAGAGTGTTAGTTGTTTCCTGAATGAAAAGTCTTTTAGCTCCTGTGACAGTGTGCAAAATTGTCTGGAATGCTCGATAACTTCGAATGGCTATGAATCAGGATACATAGTGATTTTGCAATTTCTCCATTATAACAAATCTTAAAAAGATGTCAGAGAAAAAAACTTCTGAAGCAAGACTTCCTTCTTTAAATCTTTTTCAAGTTTCATTTCAAATTTCATTTCAAAGTTTTGTATTGTAAACACCATAAGTTATTACTAGGCTGCAGATTTTATGCATTTATGACAAGAATGGAGAGGTATCAATTCAAACAGTGAAAACAATATTTTTATTTCGCATAAAGTTCTCCACAGAAGCTTTCATTAGTTCATTTAGATCATTCTCTCATTGAAATATAGACCAGTGAAAATATACCGGAATATGATGGTTGTCCAGTGTAACAACAAATCTACTAACACTTGGATGTTTGTTTCACTGGAATATAGCGAGCGTAGTCGCCACGATTCTCGCACAAAGTCAATAAATCGAAGACAAACAGGATAGCTGAGATAAGAGACAACAATTCGATGCTCCGATTGCAACGCTAATAGAAATCCAAGCAAGATAGGATTTCGATTAGTAACGTTATTATTAGGTCCCGGTGAAATGTCCACAAGCTACGCGACCCTCTGTCCGTAGATTCGAAGTGCCCAAGTCGGAAACGAACGAACAGTAGTTACCAGAAGCTGTTAAAGACACTGTGAACATTGAGTATCGCCGCATTGATTGTCCCCGAATTCGGTCGCCAAGCCGCGCCGCGTCGGCCGAGTTCAAATTACTGGCGAAGCTTTCATAGCCAAACACAAGACGCTTCTCGCGGCAATAACAAACTCCCGGAAACTTCTTTCGCAATGAGTTTGCGATAGACAGCGATTTCATTATTTCCGCCGGAAGAAATTTCGAGTACCCACTTTCGCGAAATGCGCTCGGACCATTTGATTGGACTGACGTAAAAATGTTTGTCCGCCCTGAACAGAGTTGGGCATTAATCGATTAAAATTTTAATCAAGATTGATTGATTAATGTATACGATTAAAACTGGTGATCATTGAAAAATCGACGATTGATTCAATCGATTAATGAAGTTAATCGTCAATCGTTGATTCATTGATCGTTTATTAAAAAAAGAAATCATCGAAAGAAAAACATAAAAGCACGTAAACAGAGTTTGTATTATAGACCAAATGACCAAATGTTTTGATTCCGATTAACGATTATAATTGAAAGGAATATAATCGATAATCGCAATTAACGACTAAAGTAGAAATTTAACCGTTATTCCCAATTAACGATTAATAAGTATGTAATCGTTAACCGCAATTAACGATTAATAAGTATTTAATCGTTACCTGCAATTAACGACTAAACTAGGAGATTAATTGTTAATTGCGATTAACGATTGAAGCAGAAATTTATTCATCGATCGTTGATTAAATTGCCCAACTCTGGCTCTGAATTGCTTCCATCTAAATTAGAAAAAAATTTTCTGTATATCAAATGATGCTCAATTTATTAGTATATTTTGATCGCGAAGAGTGTGATTAAAATCTAGAGTCAATACCAATTACAAAATATTACAGATATATTTTACCGTTTCTCTGATATTGGAAAAAGTATTACTTATTGCAGCTTGTACCTGGAAAATCGATATAGGAGTTTAGCGCAAAATATTAATTTTGAAAAAAGGCATCGGAAGTTTGCGCATATGCAAACAAGTCTCTGTGCTCAGTTTATCTCGAGCAGATAAATAATTCAGTTATAAATATTGGTTATTTTTCGCCGGGAAAGTCGACACTGCTTTTCGATCAATTCAATAAACGAATGTGGCAATCAAAATATGTATCACGAGATGAATATCAAACATGGAACGGCCGGAACGAATAAAGCAGATGAAATATATTAAATCGGCGAAATAGATGACTCCGATGAAATGAAAGCGTTTGGTAAACCGATTGGAATTGACAATGCAGATGATGCACGTAAAAATTAGGAACGGAGAAAGATGAAGATAGCCGGAGAAATGAAAATATACACGGAAGAAATTAAAGAAATAAAATAAAAGGAGCGCGTGGAACGCGGATGAAATGCATGAAATAGATCCAATAGCTCGTGCGGATATAACAAATGGATCTGATAAAGTATGCGGAACACATAAAATGTATGAAACACGCGAAATAGGTGAATGGAACGAAACATTTGGAATATTTATATGGAACGTGTACATATAAGCAACGGATGGAATAGACAGAAGAGGGTAGGTCTTATTTTACTCTTGACGAAAATTTTTTCAAAATTTAAAAATAATCGAAAATCACACATCGGTTTTATGAAAAAAAGTAATAGGTCATAGAAGACGCAGCTTGTCCAGATCTACTGGTTCTGCTTAACATATTTTTCGATACGGTCAATAATTTAGAAGATATTCAAGAAAAACGATTTTACGAGCATTTAATTAATTATTTTAATGTTTAAGGGCCCCAAACTTTGCACAGTGGCGGGTTTAACGATAAGCGGACTAAGCGGCCGCGTGGGGCCCCCAGACACATTTATTTACAAAAAATTAAAACAACTTTTTCAATTTTCAATTGTAGATTATGCTTATTTTTAAGTCAACAAACGTTTCAGGCTACTATGTTAAAGATTAAAACACCAAAATTTTTGTCGCTTGGGGCCTCCACTTGACTTGAGCCGCCACTGACTTCGCATAGATTTCTTTTTTATTAATTGAAAAGGAAGAGCCACCTTAATGTAGAATATAGGAAAGCAAGTTATCGTAGGAAAACAGAAGTTTCGGTAGATACGTCGATATTCGGATCTCTCGGATCAGACAGCGGTAATCAATTAATAAAATCCCGTCGGTTATCAAGCCGCAACATCTCTGCTATTAAAGGCGCATAGTTCGTCGCTCTAAATCGCTGTGCTGAATTCCGTGCACCGTTGATATTCGAACAATGCGCTCGACTATCTACAAGACAGGCTCCGAAGACAGGGAACTAATCAAACAATACTATCCCAGCAATCTCCGCCATGAAATCAGCGACGAGTGAATTCGCGCGAGACCGCCTCCGTGCAAAACCAGTGGTTCCGGGGAAAATATACGCGTCCTTTACAACTTTTACCAAGCTCGCTTTACGATAGAAATTGTTGAAATATAATATTCCTGAGATAGCATGCTCGGGAACAGTATTTTCAGCTGTTGCCAAATTAATACCAGACTCGGAGTACAAGACGTTAATTCACCGCTACATGTGTTTGGTAAACACACCCACCATTCCCAACGTCCAACTCCCAGGTCAATAGCGATCGACGTGTTACAAACTTCTAGATGAGACATGACAGTCAATGGGTCCACTAAACGGGACCCCCTCGGGCCCGGAACCTCTGCGGACCACTTTGAGCGTCAGTTTCACCTCCCGTACTCAAGTACGACGGACGCCTTGCAAGGGTTGTTTCGGATACGCCCCATCCAATCTCATTGAAATTTGCTGAGATGATAGGTTTGCATGTTCGGTTAATGTAAACTTCGTTGTAACCAATTATGCCCGGCCAAACTTCCGATAAGAAAATCAAGCCTCGAAGGAACATTTAAGAACCATCTTTTTCGGGAGATTTTCCGTTCGGGTCTGTTTCCAGCCAGAGTATGAAAATCGTTACAGAATTACTCAGCTTCGGGCGAAATAATTAACCCCTTGCCTGACAATATCGAGTCGGACTCGTGATGAAGATTCTGAATAGAGTCTAATAAATCGGTATGCTATTAATTTCCTTTAAATCCAAATAAAATTCTATTTTGGTTTTGCTAATGCACAGCTATTGGAGAATAAAGTTTCTCCTTTTTTAGGAAATTAAGAATTACAAGACAAGTTTTAACCACTGAAATCGTAAAATAAATCGTAGAATAGAAACAATAGATACAATAGAAAAATTAACGTGAAAAGCAATCGTTATTCAAAATCATATACAGCGTTAGTGGAATGTTTTCCCAGGTCTATGGAAGCCTAGAAAAATGAACGTGCCAGTCTCAAACGACCCGGTAGATATGGACGAGCGTGGTTAGGCCGCGGGAAGAAGCAGGCGAGGCCAGAGACTGGGTGCCATAATCGTGAGAAAAAGGAATCAGTGGTCTGTGGATCGTGGTCCCGTCCGAGCGTGTTTCATCAACTCGAGAAAACGCGACGCGTGGATCGATAGGGGCTGCCGGAAGCTTGTAACCCGGGCAAAAAGCAGCGATAAAGCACGATAATCCGGGGTGGCCGCGCGCGCGGATCGTAGCCGAGCGGAGAGGAGCGGCGAGAACCAGCGTGGAGCACGCAGGAGAGGAGAGGAGAGGAGAGGAGAGGAAACGGCGGTCCGATAGAGGACCGGTTGGTGAAACAAAACTAAGACGAGAGGCTAGGTGGTATCGCGGCTTTATTGCGCGTTTTACGGGCCTCCGACGCTTGTATAATTGTCGAGGGCGGAGGGTTGGCCCATTTTCGAGGGGGAAATATGGCCGCGACTCGAGCGACTCTTGCCGGCAAAAGTCGATACTTCGGCCGGCTCGAGAGTTCGTTTGCTCGTCGCTCGTTACATACCCTCCCGTGAAAGCCTCTGACCGCCTCCGTGAGTTTCTAATCAGCCTACATCTGTCTGTTGTGCATCCACCACCGATAGGGGTGGCGCGCACAACCCGTACGCATCACTTTGTACGCGCACACCTGATAGAGAGCCGGCGAGAGAGGGACGGAGAGGGAACAGAGACGGTTGCGGAGGGCAGGAAGCGAGAAAGAGAGAGAGGGAGGATCGAGAGAGCGCCAGCGCAAGAGAGAAACAGGGAGAGGTTCCGCTCTGTGGGGGTGAACACGAGAAGGGAAGAGGGAATCGAGATATCGATTCCACGCGCGATACGGCCGGGTGTTTCCGGGCCTGGTCTAGCTCGCTTCGAGCACCTTCGACAACTTCGACAACGCTAATTACAGGATGACGGTCTAACGGTGGTCACCTCGAGCTCTACCTGCGCCGAGAATATCGAGTCGCGGAACGCTCTCGGGCAACGGCTCGACACGCTGATCGAATTTTTCCTTTCATCCGCCGCAACGGTACAGTTTCCATTCCGGTTCCCTCCCCTTTTCCCTCGTTCCGTCGTTTATCATCGCTCGGATAATGGTTTGCCAGGCCTCGCGAATGGCCTATCGATGGCAAACCGGTTACAAGCGGCAGTGTATCGGTCGCTTTGTGCCGCCGTTAAAAGGAAATCCGGTTGATTAGTTTTGGATAGAAAACGATTCGAACCTGGCGAAACTTCCTTTAATTTCGCGTTGCCTGTTATTTAGGACGGTCTCACGTGTCCTGGGCAAACACCGCGATACGGAGCTTTCCAATCAGTTGATGGTATGGCTGCGTCCTATGCGGGCTCCACACTGCATGCGCTGCACACCACCATCTAGGTCAATAACTTTATGTACCTTCTACACGTTTACCACTGATTTCTTCATCGAACAATTTTTTAATGTTTTTGCGACACCGAAAGCAACTCCTCAGTTTTCAAGCTTCAAAATTAGACCCGGTTTATTGTTGTGCTGTTTCTTTCTGTAAGTAATGCTTCAGTCTCGAAGCTTTCACACGTGTCGAGACATCATCGCATTTCCGTCATCGAAAAGGAGTTGCTGAAACCGGTTACTGGATCGAGAAGCAGCGATTTTGTTTCCGATCGCGCGTCGTCCGTACGTGGAAAATCGTTGTCCGGTTGGATCGTTCTCCTTCCACAGCGTGGCGAACATGCCACCAGTGTTCTCTCGAACGATCATCCGATTGACTGGAGATCTGAAAACTGGTCGATCGACAAAGAACCGGTGAAAACAGCGAGCGCGAGCGCATTCTCATACTGGCAAAACCACGGAGCTGAGCAATAATTTGGAATCAAATGGAAAACCCGTGATTCTCGATGAAAGAGCGTTCCATTATATATATATATTTTTTTGTTTTATTCACCCTTCTGCCCCCCCTTTTTTTTTTGTTTCGGGGAGCCATTCCTCGCGGGCAGACTTTCGCAGGGATCGTGATATACATATGTACGTTTACACTTTTATGCGGCGTAATTGACTTTGTTCGAGCTCCTGTTCGCCAACCGGTCGGCTTCGGCAAACAATGTTTCAGCGGATGGAACGTTTAACGACCAAAGGCTCTCCTGGATCGCTATGACCGTTTTACAGCCACCTTTACGCGGCCGTTTTCAAACGGCGAACAAATATTGCGCGATGCGGATTACCCACGTTTTTTATGTCGGCTATTTTGTTGCTTTGTTTTAATTGGGGGGAGGGGGAGGATGTCTCCCCTGTTCGTTGCCGGATCGTACGTGAGCCCGCGCCGACCGGGAAACGTTTTCTGCCCGGTGCTGTTGCTGAAATTCATTTTTCCAGCGTCGTATTAGCGTGTTTGCCGTTTGCACTGCTCCGCGCGACGCCGTCAATTGCGACACTGTTATAACGTATTCGTTGCTACTCCCGACGAAAAATATTATTTCGCCCTGTGCATTTCGCAATTTATGTTCTCGACGATGCCTTTGCGGCGATATCGACAATCATTGAAGAGTTCAAGCTTATATACTTTGGAAATTTGTGATATATTAATTCTGACACCTCTGAATGAAACCGCGTTAGGCAGAAATTACTAAACGTTGCATCAAGACCGATTAAGGTTGCTATGAGCCAAAAATAAAATCGCAAACCCTTCTAAGGTTTCTACATCTTTCAATGACCACAAATTTTTTACTTGTCGACCGATTGACAACCCTTATTGCGGAGGATTAAAAAATACGAAACACTCCAAGACGTCGGCTCGCACCAAGAGCGAGCGAGATCCACCAAGCAAGAGAAGAGAGGATCCAGCTCGAGAAAAATTGAAATTAAAAGGCGATGTGAGATGCCGCGGAGCATAAAGAATCTTTCGAAGAAAGGATCGAATTAAGCGCAATAACAACCCATAAAAAATCCCCCATCCCAAAAGGGGATTCGTCCCTCTGGAAACGATAAGTGCGGCCATTCAGGTCCACTACCGCGTAGAAAGCATCGCCTTTACGAGTGGGCCCCCCCCCCCCGAAATATATCGCGGGCCGATCGGTTTCGCTCTCGGCTCGATCGACCGATCGAAATAAATCATCGTAACGGCCGAGGCGATCCTAAAGCCCTCGAGGTCGTATCCTGTACCGACGTAAGCCGGAAAAATCGAGGCTGCTCGTCATCGCGCAGCCGCTAGACAAAAGCCAGCAGGCGCACGTGAGGGTCATAATAATCTCGGAATCCTTTCGCGTGATGGCGTCTTGAAGGAGCGTGCACACGAACCACGAGAATCACCCCTGTCGCCGATCCCCCTTCCCCTTGGCTTACCTCTCGTCCCTGGAGCTGCAGCGAGCTGAAATCGAGCAAACCTGCACCCTGGTTCACGCCCCCATCCGACATCACTACCACCTTTCCCGACGAGCAGAGGAGCTTTCTAAGGACACTGTTGCCGCCATGCCGCGCCGAGATGACAGCAACTACGTGCGCGTCGGAAACATCAACTTTATCTTCAACACTCCGAACACTGCCGGCTCTATCGGCGCATGCTGCATTCGCACCGAGAGCGATCAAAAGATCTACTCCAACAGCGAACAAATTTTATCGATAGCGCAACAATCTGAGCCGTGAAATTGGCGAGATAATCCAAAGGCTAGTTTCATCATTTCTTCGCAAAACCATCACCGACATATTATTGAGTTTATTTTTCTGGTTAAAACCAGATCAAATAGAATGTAATTACATTTACAGCGGGCGATCAAATTGTTGGAACCACTTGCAAAAATTAACTTTTTGCATCGAAGCAATCAATTTTTAAATAAAACCTCCAGCCACATCGAGTATTCCTTTATTTTTTTACGAAATATTTACGTTTGCAGATTGAAAATATGCATTTGACAACACTAGATTTGTATACTGATGATACACACATAATTCCCACTGTGGATCTCATACTGTGAGCACTCACTGTATTTATTTAATAAATGACGCATGCATTTGGATGCACGTATGGAAAGTAATAATTATAAAGTATGCAAGATGTAATTCGACCAATTTGTCAATAAATGTAGCCACTCCGTTTCATCAGGTGAATAATTCCTAGTTCATTTATATTAGACCTCTCCATATTTAAAGAGGATTTAGTCTGATCAATAATTTCTGACACGAAACACGGATATTCGATATTGAAAATTCTTATGAATAATTAGTTTAGATCAATATGTATAAGTGCTATTATGTCTAGACTGCAAGTCTTCAAGCATTCATAGCTCATAAAATTTGAAAAGAGATCAGTAACAATGAAATTCTACAACTCCGCATCATTCTGGCTCGCTTAAAATGATCTACGTAGGAAATTATATTTAATTTCTGGCTTCTAAATTCATTGTACAAAAATTGTAAATTTACGAGAACGTCGGGTATTTCATGAATAATTCCCAACGATGACGAGGTCCGAGTATGTTCTGCAAAATTTTTGTACAATTAATTTCAATCTTGTTATATTTGGACGTGAATAATTTCTGACATTAATCAAATATGACTGTGGTGTGGGAAAAATTTCTACGTAATTATTTCCAATCAGTTCTTTTTACGTTGACAGATAATTTCACCAGCAGAATCATTTTTCACGTTGTCAGGCACAGAGCAATAAGAGAAAAATTTGTATGCCAGTCGTCTATGGTTTTGGATCGAACACTCGTGTATCGCTGAGCGAGAGTTAAGGGTGAGCGGTCACGATTTGTTTGGAGTAATTGGTTTTTGATATACGTGGGGGTCAGGTGATGGGGGAAACACTTTTTGTTAAAGCCGAGAGAGATGTTTCGAAATTGTATAGGGGCTGAAATTTCATTTTGTTTTACAGGGGTTCTCGTAATGGGCTTTTTCATACGATTTTTTTCACGATTCGTTGTTAAATGTCTGCGAGAGATAAGTGTACTCGTTATTTATTCAAAAGAATCGAATATCAACTAATAAATCACCCTCATTTATCTAATTTAATGACACTTTTGTACTCGTTATTTTGTATACAGAAGAATCAATGTACTAGTAAATGTAAAATCACTCTACTTTAATGTCACTTTGTATTTTATAAAATGAAAATGCTTTCCTGATAATTTTATACTTTACTGTATGGTCGTCATAAAAAAGTTCCAAATTTTTTTAATAGAGCGTAGTCATTAAGGATCACATTAATACGCTCCTGAGTAATGTATTAATTTAAATAAAAAGATTGTACAATAATTTATTGAGGAGCAACTAACAAAAATCAGTTTAAAATTTTTTACGAGTTACAACTCCGCTCAAGAAATTTCTAACAATAAATTTGATCACGTTCAAGGACGGTCAGCATTACATAGCATTCGTGAGACGAATTTTCCCTTGCTCTGCGGCATTTTGATTGCAGCCCACGTCCGCGGTTCATCCGCAAAAAAATCGGTTTTCTGGCGCAACAAATTTGGACCCGTGACTCGTATTCGTTGAATGAATTATACTAATTTTTCTCCCGTTTTACGATACGCTGGTCACCAGTGACAACCCTCGCGTGGGTGTCGCGTTGATTTACGAGACGCGATGGAGAACGATGCGCATCGCTTGAACTCGAATAACGAGGAATCTACTAAAAACAAAACGATCAAATTTATAGAAAAAAATTCGCGCCAACTCTCGAAATGCGTCAGGCGTCGTCGGTGATCCCGCTGTTTTTTCCCCCCAACAAAACGCATCGTATTACTTCGCGTTTATTTAATAACACGTGTTTACACGATGCACAGAGGTCGATAATAAATTGGCAAATGTGTTATGCCACGGTCGAACGTGTAATTTTTACGAGTTTTCGTTCGAATGGCTGTTCGAAATGTTTCTCATGCAAATTTCATACCGGTCAACAAAAAAATAAAATACTTATCAAATAGTTCACACATCCAACAGCAGAAAATCAATATGGCGTTTCCATTAATTTGATCGCGACCGTGCGTTTCGCTACAAAGCGTCGAAAACGAGATAATTCACTTACTTTTTTCCCCGAGCAAAAATTAACTTTTCCAATACGACTGCAATCGGGAGTAGAGTATCAACTGTTGAATATGGCAGTCTTTTATTTGTGAAAATTTTTCAATTTTTACTTCTTGTATGGAGTACCTCCTGTCTACGAGAAAAACGCCGGTCCAATTCACCGCGAACACCTTGTACATAACGAATAGACTTGTTTGTAAAAACATTAAATAAACGACTGCGCTATAAGAAAACAACGAGACAGAACTTTCCCTTACGCCTAATATTTAATTCACACGGACCAGCTCTCAATTATTCAAAGGCACAAGGGGTAAGGAGGTATTAATACAAATTTTCATTAAAAATGCTGTAGACGAGAGTTCGACCGCGGTCCATGAAACACGAATACCAATAAAGATCGAAATTTCGATAGGAAGAGAGCGGGGCAGAAGGGAAGAGAGAGAGAGAGAGAGAGCTAGACATCGTTTATCAGACCGGGCAAGTCAGACGGTCGGCAATAATTAATGGCGGACCGGCTGCGGGCTTGATTGGAAAATTATGAATGCCGCAGACGTAATTGCACAATTGTCGATTGTGACTTTTCCCCAAGTAAGAGCATGATCGATCTACTTGAAAGGCAATTGAGTGTTCCTGCGATTGCCCTCAAGGCCCGTGAATGCAGCCCTCTGCTTTCGTCCGGGATCGAATGCATGCAACGCGATAGATCGTTCCCGTGGTTCTGCTCGTAACCCCGTAGAGGGAAGCAAAAAGCAAGAATGGAGAAAAGAGAGAAGAGAGAGGAGAGAGAGAGAGAGAGAGAGTCTCGTGAGCAGTGAAACGTATAAGATTAGATTCGCCCGAGGAAAAATATGATACAATTAGACGGCAAACCGGCCGCGATACACAATGAATTCTGATCTCGAGCGAGGAACAGCGGCATAAAACGATCGATCAGAAACCTAGAAACCGTGTCAATAATACAGAATGAAATATACTACCGCGATAGTATTGATATTAATTGTAGGCAAATGCAGTAGATTTTATGGTCGGTGCGGCGCGTTGCTTGAAAGATTGTGAATTAAACTGTGAATTGAATCTACGGAGCACACGGTGCAGCCGCGTTTTTAATGTACTTTCCATTGTCCGATCGGACTGTAGATACGATGGGATTGTGTTCGATGTACGTGTATACAATGAGTTCTTTCTGATCTTTCAATGAGTCCTGTGAAAGGTGAGAAAGGGATGATGAAAGCTTGGCCAGCTGTAATAGGTCAAATGTGAACACTGCTCGGTGGAAACGTAATCATTCTACTGGGAATTTGAGCTATTCAATTCGGCGTTTGAACGCTAATAAGGGATTGGTACAACACGAATCAATTAGCGAATCGGGTGATTTATTTCACAAGATTTCTTACGGACAGCGTTGACAAATGCAGTGGGAGATCAGGTTATTAGTGCTCTAGCACAGGTTGATATATTTTTAAAGAAAACGAGCAGCGAATGGCGTTTCACCGCAGAACGTGACGGATCAGACTCATTCACTGCTCAGCAATTGTATACACGGTGCGCCTAAAGAAGTTCAGTAATCCTTCTAACATCTCGAAAAACCTCGAGCCGTGTTTGGTTCAATTTTAAATTGGACCAAATTGAATTAAATTATTTAATAATGCGAAGAGAAACGTCAGCCGAGTCAGCTGGAAAACCGAAATTTCTTCGAAATCCCGTGGAAATAAACCGTGTCGGAGGTGTTCCTGGTCCGGGCTGAACGAAATGATTGAATTTCCAGGGTTTTATCCGGCCGATCACAGAGGTTCAGTTTCCAACGCGTCTCTACGCGATTTATAGATTGCAGGCGGTGTATGCGTTCCTATCCCGAGTCGGACAGATGTCATTCGCGAATCTGTCCGGCTGAATGCCGGGGCTGCAGCGTTGGCGTTTAGAAACGCGCGCTTTAGAGGTTTACAATGCGCACCAATGGAAGCGCGGCCAAAAAAAAAAGGAAAAAGGAGAACCGCGTATTCCATTCGGCCCCGACGATAGACGACTCTAATAGATTCTCGCCTAGCTGATACTCAACGAAAGCAATTTTTGTCGGACGCGGCGGTTTTACAAAGGCAAATGGTGTTTGAAAAAGTTAGACCGGCCAGTTTCGTGCGGAGGCTCGGCCGTGGGACGAGATGAGAATGCGACGGAGCCCGAGCCTTTATAGGGGCGTCGAGAATAAAAATTCATGAACTATGGATTTCAATATTGAAAACGCGAGAGGCGCGACAGGGGCCCATGGCGAAAGCGGGAATGCGAAATAAATAATTTCCCGTGCGTCCACCGACCGGAAAAGTTGCTTTTCCGCGAGCCAGCGCGGCAGTCCTTTTTGCGATCGAGCTCGTGCTATTTTGCTTCTCAATGATTTATCGCGTCACTATGCGTGATTTTGATAAATTGCTGCTGGGGATTGCTGTACACCATCGATCCGAAGTTTTTGAATACGCCGCGCCGTGCGACCTGCTTCCGTCTTTTATTCTCGATGGAATAATAATTCTTTGTTTTTCCGTGTGTTCGCGGAAGACGAAGTTTACTTCGGAAACCCATCCCGCTGTTTATTTATGGTTTTGCGGGGACGTAGAGCTGAGAGAATAATTAACTATCGAACCGCAGCTGTGTTGTTATGAGTACTAGTAAATCGAGGTCATTGTCATATATCTTTCTCTGTGAGTGGAAAGTGTCTTCTGGTGAAGATAAATAGGCTACACAGCTTCTAGTAGCTTGCAAATTTAAGAATGCCATAAAAATGCATAGATATATAAATTTAAATAGCTAATTGAAGAAAAGTGAATCTTAATGAAACTGAAATATGAAGTTGAGTTACTAAGCTTATCTGTTGGGTTATCACCAGACATCATTAGGCTCGCACAATTTAAAGCAGTGGACGTGTTTTAAAAATGTTTAAGGACATCAGTGTATCGGTTTCAGCTTGATAAGATAATTAAAAGAAGTACATAAGAAGATTCTATTTGGCTCCTGTGTTCTGCAATCAATGCGAACGCTTTTTATTTTGCATAAAGATCTTCTGAATCGATTGCAAGAAATAGAAACTCAGTTTTAATAGAGAAAAAATTTTAGTATAAACGCATAAAGATCCGCAGTCTAGTTATCATCGTTCCAACCAAACAAATGTTGAACATCCGACAAAGAGTCTCTGCATCGTTTCCGGGACTATTTAAGCGAGCCCAGGTCTGGCGCCGGTCGCCGGTTAAAAGTTAGAATCAGTCGATACGCAATAGAACAAACCAGCAGAATCTGCAGCTAATACCGCGAGAAGTTCAGCGATTGGTATCTAGCGTGTGTTCGAACCAGTGGAACGTGCCCGTTATCAAAACCGGAGAGCAGGACAAGATACGGGAAGGAGGCGGAAATTGCTGCAAGTTCCTGGTACGTCATCTCTTAGGGGCCGCGCAAGAAGACTAGAACCATTTTCCCACGAAGACAACCGGGTCCGCGGTTCATTCATAATCGATGAACCGTATCACACGAGGATAATCGAGCGAGAACCGCGAGCAGACTCGTTTGCCGATCGCGAAGCGCTAATTGCGTCAGCTCGCGGCGTCATTTGCTCTACGGCAGCTTCCGAGAAGCACTCTCCCTCTATCTATTTCTCTCTATCTCTGTTCCACGCGTGTGCCAGTGAGCCAGGCTGCCCGTTCCCTTTCTTCTTTCTTTCTTTCTTTCAGCTTTTTTCCTCCCTTTTCACCGGGAAAAGCTGCTAACGCCGACGACTTAGCACGGTCCGCGAACGCGAGCACGGTGCCAAGGATTAACGAGCTGCACCAAGCTCTGGTCGAGGCTTCACTTGACGCTTCAGCGGCAGTTTCGAATGGTTCTTACAGGACGTCGACCTCCGCGAGGAAAGACCTCGGCGCACTCGACTCAACTCCGCGGGACTCGTCACTTATCCTACCATTTATCCGAAATTATGCACGATGCTCGTTCTCCACGAGCTCACGAGCTTCCTGCCACGAAACTGTTCTTTCAAACGCGCCACCCACTTTTTCACCGAAATCACCGCAGAAGATGACCGTCTGCGACCCGACTGTCTCCGATCCGGAGGAACTAGCAATCACTCCTTTCCTTGGGAATCGCTTTCAGTCGGGTCTCACATGTTTCGGGGCTAGCTGGTTCGAAATTGCTGTCAGACGAAAAAGTAACCTCTTAGTGAGGTAACTTCATAATCAGTGCAGTCATAAAAATGTTCGTTTGAGTTTATTCGCTTAAGCTTAACTTGTAATGAAATTAGAATCACGTCCCAAAAAATTCCAGTAGTACAAGACATGGAAAATAAGTCACATCGATCACTTCCATGTGTTCGATGTGTACTATGAGAGGAGAAAAATCAATTTCTAGATACCATTCCGAAAAATCGCGTGCTTCCTCCATCTGCTACATACACTAGAGACCTGTGGGACTAGAGACACGTTTCCAACCCTTCCCGTGGACTTGAAAGTTGCTTTCGGGAGTGGAGCTCGCTAATGGACGCAGCCGCAACAATGAGACCAACTGTCCAACAGGCATTCTTCAATAGATATCGCGGCGACACCTAGGGTAAGCTAAACTCTGAAGAGCTACTCCCAGGAGTACACCTAGTACCGGCTAACTTTAGAAAGCTACTCTCGCGCGGACACGCAGCATAAGTTAGCTCGAGAGAATCATTTACACGTGGACACCTACCATAAGTTGAGTAACTCTCGTCGTCCGTAGTCCCCCTAAAAAGTTCGCCCCGTAGAATTATGCGACCGATAGTTACTCTAGCGTGGACACGTTGCACAAGCTGCCGACAAGCCCAGTCGACTGAACAAGTATCCCTGTGTCCATTCCTGTATTCCACCCTCTCGTTGCTTTCCTTATGCGACGTGTCCACATAAGAGTAACTTTCAAGAGCAATATATACTCTCTCCCCGTCCTGTACCGACCTGAAAATGAACTCCTGTCAATTAAACTCTCAAGAGCACAGCCAACATACCTCGGAGAATAAACGCTGTCGGAGGGTTACTTTCAAGTCGCGTCTACTAGTAACTTCAACCCTCGAAAGTAGCGCTTCCAGGTAGCAGTCCAAGAAATTCACCAGAACAAACAGACATTCCTACCCCGTTAAAAGCACCTTACTCGTGTCTCGCGCGCGCGACAGGCTCTCTGCCCTACCTAACTTTTATACCGGGAATTATTATGTCGTTTGTAGATGTCGAAGTATGCTTCAATGTAGATTCGTACAATATTTTCTATTCTTCTCCAACACGACGATCGGAAAAGAATTTCTTGCAATGTGTATATTATATTGTAATGATGTTGAATTATAGGAAGTATACTTCAGGACTCGAACAGTGTCCAGTAAGAAAGGAAACTCACTTGGAGTTAAGAAAACAATACTGGATGCATTGTACCCCCCTCCCTGGCGTTATCAAGTCGTTATAAACTAATTATGTAGACCCACAGGCGTTTTGAGTTGAGAGAATTATTGTAAATATTTTCTAGTGGATTTTGTGCATTTATTATTAAGACTTCAGATTTGCATGTCCGCAGAGTCACACTTGTCGCTACCAATGTCAGTGAAACCGATGGAAATGAATATCAAATCTCATTTCAATTTTAGGAGTCAGAGGTTACTTCAAGGTCGTGTTATTACTGTAACCAGCTAGAATATGTAAAAAAATATCGATCACCTTGAAAACTCCGGGGAAAAAGATCGTGAGAAAAAAACATTTGCAAAACATTCACCTTGCGATACCGTTTTCATTGCCTTAGAACATTTGTTATATCAACAAAAGTAAAGGAGATATTTAGGTGGCAACATTTAGGTGGACTATATAAAATATTTTTTACCGCATATTTGCACTATCAACACTATTGCATACTTGCAATAATGTCAGCGTAATTTCGTAAACTGTCAGCGGAGAAAATTGATGACTACCGACGTGCCTTTAAATCGTGCTGGGAGAAACTTCTGTACGCTGGGAGCAAAAGCTGGAACTAGCTCGAAGAACTTCGCGAACGCGATCGGGCCTGGCGTAATCTACGATCTCGACTCGGGTGCAACGGGTACAGCGTGTACCGGCGCGGCGCAGTAAAAGCGCTGAAAGCGTGCCGGAACCGGGTGCGCTCGCAACAAGTGAAGTAACAGCGCGCGAACGAAGTTCCGCAGCGACGCGTTGCACCTTGGCGAGGGAAGTCCGACGCGTTGAACGCCTGCAAGAAACCGTGCTGCGAGCGAAGTGTCCCTTCGTTGCCATAAGTAACGCCGTGGCCGGGGGCGGGAAATATACGCAGCCGGTGCGCCACGGCGCGCGGATGTCTCCTGCCGCGAGAATTTCGCACACTTTACCGCGTTTCACTGCGCGCGATTACCATCTCTCCTGTCTTTCCGCGCTATAAATTCCTATGGTGTCGCGCGTTAATCCACGGATTAGCCGGTGACTGCGGAACCCGCGGGCACCGCGGATAGGGAACCCGTGGAAGGACCTAGGCCCACAGGCCCTGAATGAAGGCACCCGAGAAAACCAGACTGGACGAACTCGTTTCGCGGGATTACGGATTATCGCGGCGCGTTTAAGGGACACGGAAGAGAATAAGGGTCCACCAACACGCGACCATGGACGCGCGTCGCTCTTGTCCGACATTTTGAGGCCACTCGTTTGAGCACCTTCAACAAACACGAATTCTCTGCGCCTCACAAGTTTCCTGTCAGGAATTCGAAAGGAATGCGGCAGCAAGCCGTCTCATTAGGGCATTCCACACGCATTTCCGGTTCTAGCCGAATTATTAGCTAAAGTGTGTGACGTCAAAGCTTAACTATAGGCTTGCCAGCGAGGACCCCCTTTGTGTAAAAATCAAAGAACTTTCGACAGAAACCAGGTAGAGCGATGATCTTATTTTTAAATTACAGCTGAAATGTTGCAGAATATGGGAAAAATAATGAGAACGTTTTTTACTTGCAGTATTAAAAGAAAATTCTGATTTATTCGGTTAGATTTTTTTCTTGACATGCTATACGTAATTTTTCGTAGATTTTGTTAAAATTCATCACTTGCGAGGCATGGACAGTGCAAAATCAAGTATTATAGTGTCCGTCCTTCCTCCGACTGGTAATTAGAAATTAGCAAACGATGAACGTCTGCAGGATAGAAGAGTCCACTTAAGTTCTCCGAAAATGTGGTTGCGAGCACGGCTGCTGAGAATTAAGATTTAACTCGGGAGAATTGCGAGCTTTCAACTGTTCGAAAGATCTTTTGCTCCCTTGACACCGAGAAGACTCTCGTGCCCGAGTACAGGAGAGAGCATGTTGCCCGCGTGTCCATTCGGTTAAGTAACCCGAGCAACCTTGTCGGCGTGCACCGTGGCCCCAGAACGACGCTATAAAACTGGTGGGTCGGCGGGGGAATGCTTTGAAATTGACGATAAATCTCCCGTGTTGCTTGCCGGCCTTTTGTTTCTCGTCGTTCGGGTCCACCAGGGCCGGGAGAAAGAGAGGAAAAGAGTATCAGAGAGAAGGAGGGGGTGGGGGATAACTCCTAGAGCACTTTCGAAAGTCACGTCTTGTACACAGCGTGCATTAGTTCGAGAAAATCGCGGTGGAAATATTGCGACGCGTTGTTGAGCTACGACGTGAACCGTGAGACATGTGAGTTTATAGAGAGGGGACCGGTCTCGCGGCGGGTAAAGACCGTGTTACGATCCCAGACGTCGTCGCGACGTCCTAAAACGTCCAATAGAAACGCCGCGTGTGCGGTGTTGCAGGTACGAGAATATTTAATCCGTTAATGGCCGCAGTGGTGGTCCCGAGCGTCTTCATTATACTTTTATACAGGGTGATTCGTTCATTTTGAGCACACAGACGTTTCTTGTGTGCAGAAATATGTATTAAAATTATTTTTTGTTCCCCTTTCCCTAACCTCAAGCGTGTCAACGATGGTGAAAAGAAGCCAAAACAAACACCGTGACGGCAAATGTAATCAATCATCGGGCGTCTTACGAGCACGCAATAATCACGAGTAAGTAATCTAAGTGAATGCCTTAATTCAGAAAAAAAAACAGTTATTATTCTTAACTTCTTAAAAGCTACCGATTTATACGTATAACAAAATGTAACCTCACTACCGCACGTATCAATCGGTAAATAGGAAAATTACGCCTTTCAGAATACTCTATACATACAGGGTGTCTCATCCGATTTTGACATCTTGATTTCTTCGCTGCTGTTAATCCTACCGAAAAATGTTTCAGATAAGAATTGAATTCTGTGTTATTAGTTTATCAAATTCGTTTTTTTAATACATCAATCGATGCAGTTGGACATTCTTCATAAAAAAAGTATTAACCTATTCATGTTGAAAAATTAGTCAGTTTGGAAGATATTTCGATTTAAATAATTCTAAGATATCATTACTGTCGCTCTAACACGTTCGTTGAGGCCCCAGAATACTCCCAGGATACTCTCCAGGGTCAAACTGGAGACTAATTGTTCCAGAATTGTCTTACGAGGCCTGAACACGAAATAGAAAAACCACCCTGCCGACGAAGAGTTAAGAGTCCAGAAATCTGCATGCTAAACCACTCGCCGTGATAAGCAAATAACAACGAACTCCGAATAAACGGTCTATTAATTGAGGGAATCAAGCCCATCCACTCGGTTTCACCGCCTCCTCTCACCTGTTCCTTCCGGCAGTCGGTGCGGAGGGGCTCGATCTGTAGTTCGGTTAGTTTAGGAGGATCGCACTCGTAAACGTCTGCCGTGGCCATCGGTTACAAGCCGAGGGAGGGATGGTCGAGAGGGTTGGAGAACGTTCTCTTCGAAAGGTATACCCAGGTGAACGGAACGGAACGAAACGTGGGGGTGGAAGAACGACGAGCAACCCTTGGGAGTCTCGTGACTCGAGTAGCCCGGGGATCGTAAATGCTCGGGGAAATTACGCGAGACCCCCGTCCCAAAATTACGCCTTGCAAGATTGTAATGGCTCGGCGAGCCTGTTACATGCCCGCCATACCGGGCTGGCCTCGCGTGTGCATTAATGCGCGGCTACGTTTCCTACGTTTCCAACGTATTCCTACATTTCCTTCGACGAAGAACGCACGCGGCTGCCGCTTTTTCGCGTCCGCCCTCGCAGCGCGGACTTTAATCGAGTTAACGCCGCGGATGCCAGACTTCTTGCATTTCCTGGCTAAACGCGAGTCCATTCGAATGCCTGAATTTATTTAAACCGACGGCATTATCGTCCCTTCGCGATCCAACCCGGTCGGACCTTTTCTCTTTCCTTCCGCGAAAGTGAGAATGCCCGACAGAGTTCACCCGCCGCGCCGGTTCAGATTAATCTTAGCGGCCGACTTCTTGCCTCGTTTCCACTGTTCCGGGCTTTTTACCCTAATCGAAATCGCCTCCGCGGCCGACCGTTACACGCACTCTTCCGCGCAGCGACGACGTCCCGCGTTTGCACGATCGTGTTTCTTTCGTCTCGATAATTAGATCTCGAGATGGATTGTCTTGTACGTACAGCCAGTCGATTTTGAAATAGAGTACTGTTAGGTCGCCGTATGGCACTCAGCAACTATGTACATGTTAATAGGAAGGCTGTATAAAATAACATTCATTATCTCGCGACGGAGCCTGCATAAGATTAGTATACCTCTGCGAAACTGAGATGTCTGACATTGAATAATAGTCTTCAAAGTGTTCAATTATTTCTTCATCTACCTCTATTCCCTGTAATCTCCGTCTCCCACCATTTGTCTGAATCAGTTCCTACTAACCCGTTAAGGGAAGGCGAGACCACTCGTAATTTATACTTCGTCTTCCGCGAGTTTCCACCGTCTTTTATCTGAGCGTATCGAAACGGTTTCGCACGTGTGATTATACCCGGTAAAACCTCCAGTTTTTTTGGCGTATTCACGCGACGTTATTAAAATGAAAGCCAATTTCTTACTATTTAGACCATTATGACCTCTTGCGATTCTTCAGGCAACTTGAAGATCCCACGGTCGTAGAATTTTGTTTTTATTAGCAGAAAATTGAGTAATACGACTTTCTACGACCTTGACAACACATTTCAAGGTGATCAAGATCGGTGAGGTGTGCCCCTTTCCGTGCAATTGCCGTAAATTTTTATAACAAATTCTTTTCGTTAATTGTCAATCGAACGTTTCCGATTAATGTTAATTCCGATTTTGTGTTTGCAAATAAATTACTTTTATTCGTCCGCAACATTTTTCGGCGAACTGCGAGTTTTAATGAATACAACGAGCGAGAGCAGCTACGTACGAGTGAATTAAAAGTTACAGCGCTTCAACGTTGCATGCCCATAATTTCCATGTAATTCATGATTATCGTGGCCCGATGTGTACCCGATCGTTCATACTCATTTGCAATCGTGTACAGTTTGCAACGCATGATCGAAAAGTTATTCGGTTAACAGTTTAATCCCGTCATTTACGAGCCGGCAATTTCCTCCGTGTAAAAAACTCCCGATAGATATCGCTTCGATTGCGTCCCGCTGTATACACCGGCACGAGAACATCCCGTAGAACTTGCACAATCCTCGTATAGTCGAACGATTAATTACGCAAATGATACATCGGCGGCCGTATCATCAAGCATGCACGAAACGACGTGCGTGCGGGTATTCCGCTGAAAACTGCACACGGACGGACGGGCTTCACAACTACCACCCGGTTCTTTCAACGTAACAACGCTCAACTTGCCACACTTCTAGCGAACAACAATTCCCAATTACCCGCGTTAGTCACCGACCGGAAGACATCGGGTTGCACCGTGTAACCGAGCACGCCTCGACAAAACAGTTATTCCATTCCATCGTTGCAGTTGCGCAATATATCGGCTCCGGCAGATTCTCCATCCACGATACTTTCCTCGAATGCCCCATGGACACTCGCGTCAGCGCAACGTCCATGCGTAAGTATTTATATGTACTACCACTCACATATATGTACGTATCTCTGGAACAGTCGCGGAGGTCTTCAGTGTACGTAGTCCTGCATTTCAGTGGGTGATCGAGTTGTCGGATTTACGATTGTATTAGGTGTGCAAATAAGTTCCTCTCCCTTTTTTTCCAAATTCAAGACTTTATTACATTTTACGTGCATAAAATGTGTAATAAAATCTTGTCTGGCAACCCCCGATCTTTCGTCATCAAACTTTCTCGATGCACCTGAACGTCTTCCAAATTAAAATTGCCGGCTTCAAATCTTTTGTACCACTTTTTGCATGCTCTGTAAGATACTGCGTTCTCTTCCAGTGCAGAGTTACGCAGAATTATATCATTCAGAGTTATATTGTAATTTATAATTCAAATCGGCCCCACATTTTTTAAAATGGAAAATATTACTGGTTTTTTTTTAATTGTTATACACCTCTCATTAAACTCATTAGCATTTACCCGAACGTTTTTTTGTATTGCGCATTGTAATTGTAAATTTTGTGACACTTAGACACTCGCGGAAAATCATACGTTCCGGGGTTATTTATTCCAGACAGCTCCCTGCACCGTGAGCAAAATTAGTGAAGAGAACGATATAATCTGCGGAACGCGGCCCAACATCTCAATTTGAAAAATACCTGGGAAATCGTAGCCGTATCGTAAATCTGATCTACACTCCTGTACCGCTAACGACATAAATCTGAAAAGTGGTTCGCAATTAGATTTTTCCGCGTGGTACAGGCAAGAAATCTTTGGTAGCGGCAAGTACCAATTGAACTCAATGAAATAAATCTTAGGCATCGAAGTGATTGATAGTCACGGGCAGAAATTGAACCTGGTCCCATCGCCAGTAGGTCTAACGACACTCGTGTTACAGGTCCAGCCACCGTGATGTCGTTTGCGCAATATTTTGATTGCTACCTCGACCGCGCGTGATAGGCTAACCACGATTAACGTGCCTCTCGAGCAGATTGCTAGCCGATCTCTCGGCAACCCTTTGTTTTTCCTGCTCCCGCGACTCTTTTCCTCGAGCGTTCTCGTCGTTTTGCACGGACCGACGGACGGGGCCGCCGGCCACCTTGAAAAATCAATGCAGCCGAGCCTCGAAGCTGCGACGACGCGGTATTTAATTTAACGGAATTTATACGAACCCTCTGATCCTGTTAGGATAGCCAAATTTCAGGGCTCGTCGAATCGAGTCTATCTTAATTGTTGCCACAGCAATCTAGAGTTTTAAGGAACGCTGCCTCTAGAAATTTTACAGGCGGTTTAATTCACACGATTCTGATGATAAGTACTCGGGTAATAAATTAAAACAATGCACGGAACACTGATTACCACAATACACGGACTGACATTTTATCGCTGGACCCAGTGGGCACGTCAAAACGACAGATTTCAGACTTTTTGTTCTATAATTAGAGAGATTGCAGAGACACTTCTAGAATTATTGAGAGAATTATTGAATCGAATTATACAGGGTGTTCAAAACCACCCGTCCAGGGATGTTTTTAACTTCTCAGATAAGCATATTCGGTAAAAATGTCTGCAATAATAGTTGCAGGGATTAATGGAGGACACATGTCCATGACCTTGTATTTGATCTTCGGATCTATTTTCAAGGTTATTTCGAGGTCAGTACGTATTTTTTATGGCCTCTGGCAGACTTTTTAATCTAGGGCGTATCTGAACGTGAAATTTCGAGCTCTTTCAGAATCCGTAGTCAAAAGTAGGTGTTCCCATTTAAAAAATACGTACTGACGTCCAAATAACCTTGTAAATGATCCCGAAGGTGAAATACAAGGTCATGGACATATGTCCTCCATTAATCCCCGCAACTTTTATTCCAAACATTTTCACCGAATATGCTTATCTGAGAAGTTAACACCTCTGGACGGGTGGTTTTGGACACCCTGTATATTCATTTGTAGTCGTGTGTGTTATAATAGATATCACGGAAGATCTGAATAAATTGCAGTCTCGTTGTCGGAATGATACTGGTAATTTATCAGGCGAACAAGCACGTGCTTGATGAATAATTAATAGCCATAAAATGTTTCATTGAATATATGCATATAAAATACAATTTAGAATTGCTGCACGAAATCTTAGGGGAAGAGCATTCATAATAAAGCTCGTTATTTCGATGGAATAAATTGAATTTTGGAAGAGCTCGATGAATATGAGAGTAGTCAAACAAAAAGTGAACATGCAGAAAGGAAATCTCTCAACCTTCGATGAAAAATAAAACAATACTGAAGCCTCATTCTTCAGACTTTTAACACTAGAACTGCCGAGCACTAAACGCAATCGGCATACACGGTCTTATAATAATGACAAAATTTCCGTAAAAAATTTCTCAGAAAAGCGTATATATAGTTTTAATATTTCTGAAAGAACAAATCAGGAGCAAGTCATTTTGACTCATCCCGTAGTTCCAGTGTTAACTACGTCGGAAAGCAAAATTTTGAAACTTTGAGACTTCTCTTCCCGAGTTTTCGGGTCAAATACCTTGCTGCGCGACGAGAAACGCAGAATGCGTGACCCGAAGCGTAGCGGAGCCTCGAGCCATAAACGAAGTGTCGCTCGGCGATTAGCGCGTTAAATGAATCGCAATCGCACGCGATCGAGCCGCGATCGGATCGGCAAGCCTAGCCTCGAGGCTGTTTTTCACGTTACAAAAGGGAAATCGAGGCAGAAACGCCGCTGCAGGCTGCAATTATTGCTTAGGATCTTGCTCGCCGTTGGCCTATCACGAAAGATGATCCTGGTACAGCGGCGGCCAACAGGTTGATAGCTATCAAAATGTTACGGCAACAATATTACCGCTCTATCTTTCTCTTTCTCCCTTGAGAATTTGTTCTCTGTTTCAATGAAATAACACGCAGCTATCGATGAATCATCGACAGGAAATAATCGAAGGTGTTTCAACTGGGATTAAAATGGTCGCTATAACGATGAGATAATGAGGGTTACGATCTAGATGTTGCAATCGGTGTAATCAAGTTGAAATCGATACTCGGACACGCACGTACAGTATCGGTCATAACTAATTCAGAGACAGATGTTACAATTAATTTCCTCTTCGAAAAACAAATATATAGTGGATCTCCGCAAAGTATTTGGAAATTAAATATGCTCCTTCTCGAAAGATTGTGGATATTGAAATCTTCTCGTTCAACAAAATAGTTATAGTAAAACAATCTGGACTGATTTTAAGAGTTGCTTTCCCTCTAAAAATGTTTTACAGAATTTAATTTTCTCTTGTTCGTTAGCTCCAGAGAATTTTATTATGTTTTAATGCAGCTTGTCACGCGACGCACAACACTCCATCATTTGACCATTTAAATTCATTGCGATAATTACGCACCGTTGGTAATGGTAAAAGCTTGCACGATAAATGAAACAAATAATTTTCTTCGATTTCTAGATAATGGAAATTATCCAAGATCTTGTCAGCGTCATTATTGTAATGGTTTGTAGAAAATGGAAAAGAAATGTTCGATAAAACGAATGTATACATGTTATCACCTAGATTAAGTCTCGCTTATTATCATTACTATTACTGCGGTATTAACATTAATTCCCTGATTAAAAAAGTTTTCCGAATGACTGGGGCAAGTGGATAATAGATGTGAAAAACTTCTCCAAGTATAAGGCATTTAGACTCGGATTCAACGATAGTAAGATCCAATTGAAAGGTCAATTGCAATTAACACGCCACAAGTCGGATTCGCTAATCCTATATAAGATCCCAAATGACTGTATCCCATGTACCGAAGTCCTTGATGAGTTCTACTCCAACGCGCCGGCTAGAGTATCATGTTAGAATACCATTACGTGCAATTTGCCAAATAGCCTCGCCACGATCCCAGTCCCGATTTTTCCGCAGGATCGTTTAACTCCTTTAAGTGTTTTATCCCTCGGAGCTATCCGTTTCGAGATGAAACTGCCAATTCCGTTTATTATGGGATTAAACAGGTCGAGCGGAACGAGCAGATCGATGTGTCTCTGATCACAGAGACGCGATCATCGATTTCTATTACGCGTCCAATTAGAAGTCTTGCGTAAAAGTGTATCAAGTGAGTGGTGTGTGAATATGTGTGGTAAGAATGAGGAAGAAGCATAATGAGTGAGGGGCAAAATGTTTGAAGTGAATTTGGTTGAACGAAATAAAGAAACGAATGAAAATTTGTGTTACATCTAACATATTTTGCTAAATATATGGTTTGTTTATAATAGTTTCATCCACTAAGTGGTGCAATTGTTTGGCCACGTTTAAAAATGAATTCTTGCGTCCACGCATTGAATACACCATTTAATTCCGCTCGTTCGATAAATGCGAACGTTCACCGTACAAAATGAATTGCTTTCTGAAATTTCTGTGGTCAGATTGTGCTAAAGAATACACCTTGACATATCTTGCGAGTTGTTACAGGTTGACTTTGTTCGAACCGTTTGCATCCCATGGTATATTCGCCGGTGGAGGGGTATTTGCTTTTAAAAAGAGGTTCGAGACCACAATGGCCTTTTATTCCGTGATCAATTAGAATTCCCAAACCGTTTCGAGCCAATCGTTTTGCAATATCGATGAAAGCCAAAGTGGTAGGGGAACCGAGAGCCGGGAGCCGAACCGCAATGGCATTAGAGCACGGCGAAGGAGCAGTATTATTACGTCGAGCCAGTTCAAGATAAATTTTTAATAATTCCCAGCCCACCTACCAAGGAATGTGCCAGGGCGGCGGAGAATTCCTGGTTCGCGGGAGAGAACAAGGGTATATATAATAATTAAAAGGTTCCACAGCCGCGGGCGCCAAGCTTTTGAATCGCGTCGAAGTATGCCGCAGAATAATCAAATTAGCAGACGTTTTGCAGGAAAAGCTTTTACGACGGATGGAAATCTCGTTAAAAGAAACATTGCTCCCAGATTTACCGTGCCCTCAATTATTTAAAAGAAGCAAATAACAAAAAAGAGAGAGAAAAAAACGAACCACACGAAACGAGAACCTTTTTTTTTAGCCCCGCTGAACGTTCTTTCATCCTTTCAGCGATTTTCCCGTTCCACGTTTAATTACATTCAACGAGCAACCTTCAAGCATCCTGCCGGATAATTACGATTTCACGTATATTGTTGATTTCGTGTTGGATTTTAGTCCCTGCAACGGTGAAAAGCAGTGGCGAACTGTTTACGCTCCGTGAAAAATTCATCATTACCGGACTGGCTGGGATGTCGTATTTGCGCATGCGTTTTATTAGGCGAGCTAGCGAGTAATTCGCTGTTCTGTTCTCTTTTCTTTGCAAATTTCAGTTCCGTTGCCAAAATCCAAGTAATTTCGGCAATATGTTTCGTTCTCTTCAAAGCGGTTATACAATTTTCGTCGTGTTGCGACCGGAGGTAACCATGTGAAGGTAATCACTGGACTGCGGATTGTATGCACTCACGACAATAATGGGTGGATGTGGTTAAAAACAAAAGTATTAAGACAATTTAAGAATGTCCACATCTTATTTCCAATTTATTGAAATTGTTCAAAACAGAAAGAAATTTTTATACGGTTTCAGTGTCCTATAATTAGACTGCGAATTTTATGCATTTATGACAAAAATGGGTACGTACCATTTAAAACAGTGGAGGTATTAAAAAGATTTAAGGCCGCCACAGTGTATTAGTTTCAACTTAATAAGATAATTCACCACTTTTAGTTGATTTTTCCGAGTGTCTCACAACCCAACCACATTTTCCAGGAACCCAAAAAACATGTCCTCGGAAAATTGGCCATAAAATTTTACTTGTTGATCAAATGGCCAAACATTTTCGGTATGAAAGTTGCGTATTTACTTCACCTTTCCAACGGTATATAAAACTCTTTGATATCTCCATCAAGCAAAAAGTTGCAGTCCAAAAATAAAACCCGTCTCACAACTCAACCACCTCCCTTATCAAAACATTAACATTAAAGGAACACATTCCGAAAGAAAACTTTTGTGACAACCTAATATAATGGCAGAGAAAACTAACCAGAAGATTCTCAGCTATACGAATGCTCGTCGAGGGAAAAATTGAACGTGTCCATTTGCGAGTTTCAACTTACTGTTCGCTCTCCGAGAGTTTTCTTTCCGCTAGCGCTCTGAATACCGTGTACACTGACGAATTTCACTCTAGAGAGTAACTCGCGGTTACTCTCAGATGGACACGTACCTCTACATCGAAAGAAGTCGGTCGCACGGCGGCTGGCTAAAACGGTAATACAGTTTGGCGGGTTAATTGCAATTTCCCAATTAAAATGCCAAACAGTCCCATAACGCGTCGCAAATGGACGGCTTCAATCGGATTTCCATTATCGTCCCAGCGTCGCGATAATTTGCGGCTAAACTCGCGTCTCGTTCCGGCTGACCACTGCGCCAGTGCGTTGCTCGGCGCGTTGCTCCTCGCTGAGAGGGTTATCGTTACTGCCGTTGCTTGTTGCCGGGTTAGGTTGCATACCGGGGCCCGAAAAGCCCTAGCCGCGGACCCACACAACCCTCTCTCGTGTCGCGACTCGACGATTCTCCCTTTGTTCTCCCCCGGTAAAGCGTCATCGGGTCGTTAAGTTTAACGTCACCGGCGATTAGTTAACATCCTCGTGACCAGTCGACACGGGCTCCGCTCGAGTCACGCGTGTAATTCCCAAGCCCCAACCCATCGAACCGACAGACTCACTCTCTCGTTAATCGAATCATTTTTCTCGAGGAGCTCGAACCCTTTTTCGCCAAACTATAGTCAGCCATCGTTAAGCTGGACATACTATTTTATGTCTGAACTATACTGCGATTCAGTTTCGTCAACGTCCAACTGCTGAGATGCAAACGACTGGTACACATTAACAAATCATATATCAACACCTCGTTTAACCCGGTAGGACCGTTCACAGCTCTAATTAATAATTTTTCTAATTAATAATTACTGGCGCCAAATAAAAATGTATTTCTTCTCTTAATAATTTCAATAAGTTGATGGTAATATAACGACACTGTTAAATTGTTTTATAATCTTTTTACTGTTTTATATTTTACCTATCCATTGTTACCATAAATACGTAAAATCCGTGGTATAAAAATTACGTTAGACAAGCAAGATTAGTCAGGCGAGATATGACGGAACTTTTCAAAAACAATAAATCTGCATAATTACGAAAGTTACATTTCAGAAGATATCAACGGTATTGAAATTTCTCCAGCAATAAATACGTCGGGAACAAGGGCGGACTAATGCGCGCAACACAAGATTCCAGTTCTGTTAAAACAGGTGTGAATAACTGTCGACATTTGTACCGAGTGTGAGCATAACTTTATAATGGAACTTGTGCCGGCGACTTGAGAGATTGTCGCAGAACAAATCGCGCAACACGCGTCCTGCTGCATACATAGCTGAACACATTGGCGACTCTCGTTTCCAGAGAAAATATGTTACTCCCCGTGAACAATTTCCTTGAACGTGTTTTATTAACTCTTATACATCATTCAAGTTTTTGTTACCTTGCAAATATGTCCTTTACGAGAATACATTGAAGTAAGACCAAACATGACACAATTTAAAGCACATTTACTTGTTTAATTTCAGATTCAAACATTATTTACACATATTGTATGTTCATACAACACAATTGTATTCATTTCCGCACAAATTGCAATAGTTAATTAACTCTCGAGGTGACTGTACATCGAGACATTGTATTATTGGGAGCTGAAAACAGTGTCGCCAGGTGGAAATGGTACCCTCTCTCTGCTATCGAATTCGTCACGTGGCATTGTGACGCCGTTTAGTACGACCTGAATACTTTCGTCCCCCACTATATATCTTCGAAGGAAAGTGATAGCCCCAGTGTTTGAATCCAACGACCTATAATAATATAGCATTATACTTTGAAGTAACGCTACAATAGTTTTGGCCACAAAAAGCGGGCTCCCGGACCACTGTAGACCGGGCTGGGGTGAAGGCGTGGGAGAATAGCATCGTAGAAAGGAAAGTCTTGATCTGGGGACTCTGGCTGAAAAGAAGGGGCCTTCGATGCTTCCGTAGTCCCAATGTTTAGGCTTCGACGACACACATTTCGTAGCCACTTGGCGGTGAGCTGAACGAAGTCACGCAAACGCGAGGCCGGCCGTGAACGCGTTGAGATAGGAACCCAGGTTTCGAAATAGCACATGCCACTTCACCGCAGGCTGAGTGTTGCGAGCCGAACTTGCCCCACGGTTCGATTTCTCCCGCTGAACGTGGATCTCTCCTCGATCCGACGACGGGGAAGGATCTCCTCGACGGACGTTTTAATTGGAAAATTGTAATTGGCTCTGTCTACTTCCGCGGTGCCCTCCATAGACCGCTTCTCCAAAGATTCCCCACGACATTCGAGCTCCTTCCTCAGGGACTATCGGTTCCTCTCTTGCGTTCCCCGGTTCTCTCACCCCCCATCACCCTCTTCCGTCTTCCCGTCGAAAGAGAACCAACTCGAGAACCAACCCTGCCTCACCCCTCGGTCGGCTCACTTTTTTTTTTTTCAAAGTCTCTCTCTAAGCACCCGTAAACGTACTTTTCCTATAACCGAGTCCCGGCCAGCGAGCAGACAATTTCGAGGGCCCGATACACTGCCTCTAACTTTTAATTGGCGAATGGTAATTGGACACGTGGAAACGCGCAACCGGAGGATACGGCGCGGCGCGCGTGCCCGGCCGGAAACGAGCGCAGATTTTCGAGGGAGGAAAATAAAAGAGCGAGAGGCGACCTCGCCTGAAAGAGCTCTGCTCTCGTGATCATCGGCGATGTCGCTCAAACTTTCTGCCAACCGTTTCTCCGGTGAAAGTCAGTGCATTTGAGCATGGATGATTAGAGGTTTCTGCGCTCAGCCGCGATCACTGGAATGCTAGTATCGAGTCGCGTTTTTGCGAAATCTATCGGAGAACTTTTTAACGACCGGGAAATTATTAATCTTCTTTGGCGAGAGATGCAAATGTAGCGATAGCTGTGTGCAACGTTACCGAAGATCTCTACTTTACGAGTGCATGAAACCTGAGGTTCAAATTTTTTAAATCGACCATTAGGGATCAAAGTCTTGTGGAAATTTGATCTTTATTAAGGAACTAATACGTAAACTAATTACTCCTGAAGGTATTCAGATACACACACATTGATGGAATTTGTTGTAAAATTATTCGAAGATGAACACCTTTATTCTAATCACTTGTGTCTGAATATTAATCCCCTGTCCTACAATATCGTGTCAGACTCGTAATGAAGATTTTCAACGTAGTCTAATAAATATACGTATGTTATTAATCCCCTTTATACCGAGATGAAATTATACAATATATTAGTTTTGATAATGTATAGTTATTGGAGAACATGCCAGCATACAATACATATAAATTTTCTGCTTTTTTAAGGTGCGGACAAATAGAATTGAATAAATTTAATTTTTGTGTGTAAATGCTTTTGGGGCCACCGGATTCACCGGGTTTTCGCAGCATGATCTTGAATCTGCCATTGAGAAGCGGAAGTTAGCGCACGCGCGCTATACTTTCGACAGGGAGTGCAAAATCATGAGGTCGGGAATTCATTTAACGCCCTCGAGATCGCAAACCAAACACGTCGAGACACGGTCGAGCAGATGGCAACGTGACACGATGTGGTAAGAAGACGTTGCCGCGTTACGTTCAGCTGCGCTGTAGACGCTCGCGCGAATGCGAGAGCGAGTGTTTGCTTATGTCGGGAGCCGGAGGAACGTGAGCGCGAAGGGAAGCACGCGTGCGAACGTGTATCGCGTTCCCTTGGAATCCTGAGGGCTGAGGGCTGCTGGCGGCGCGACGGAGCCGGGACTCGCGAAAGTTGGGAATTACGGACGTAACACGATTTCTTGATGTCGACGCGGAGGATAATTCGCAAGGAACGATTCCCTGTCTCCTGGAGCAGCTCGCGGGATTCTCCCGCCTTTGCCGCCTTAATTGGAAAATGCTAATTAGCATCCAACCCCGGCGCGATATTCCCTGTCGAGCCGGGCTCTCGCTCGCTTTCTCCCGTCTCCGCTTTGCCATCCTCCCCTTTTCCAGCCCTTTCTCTCTATCTCGTTCTCTTTTTCACTCTCTCTCGCTCTCTCTGTCTCACTTTCTATTTCTCTCTTTCTCTCGTCGGAGAACGCCCTTCCAGCTGCGAGGCTTCGTCGATTCTCGGCGACGAAATTAAAGCTCGCGAAGGGAGCTTCTACTTTACCTAGTATTCCCTGTGAAGGGACGAGTCCCGGAGAAATTTCTGAACGCGCGATTGATCAGAAGTTCGGGGAGCCAGAGAGGGGAAATAAAAAGATGAGCGTGTAGCCGGGGTCGAGGACCTCGAATCCCCGGCAAGGAAAAACGAATAATCTAACCGGAGTAATGTCCACTTCTATTGCGAGAAGATGTCGAACGGGGAATAATGTCGATTCGCGTCTCAGATCGGCATTCTAATTTCGAGCGAACCGCTCGGGGATGCGCCAAAGCGGATCTCTCTATTGGATAGTTCCAGACCTGAACAATCCCCCAGCGCGTTTCGCAATCGTCAATGAGAGAGCCGAATTGCAAGAAAAATATTTTAAAGTACTTCGAATGAGAAACTGAAAATAAACTGATTTTCGTCGAAACAGCCTATGGAAATTGAAAATGCAATTTTTGTTAATATTTAAAAAAGGTTAATCTTT
>CM052313.1:8344230-8558304 GCA_028455605.1 Lasioglossum malachurum | reverse complement strand
TTTAAAAAATCAGGTCGTGTTCGGAACAATTATAAAAAAGTTATTCTATTTTAAAGGGTACGAATACTTTTTACACTCTCTGTATACATATGTACAATTTCAAAGCATAATACCAGATATATTGACATAATAAAAATTTGTTCCAAGTAGAAACAGTATGTCATAATCAGACAGTCGAACACGCGATCCTGTTTCTGACCTGTTATCTGTTTACTGGTAATGTTTTGTCAGAAAAAAATAGAAGAATTTTTCGAAAACTGTGAAAGAATCGGCGGATAAACGGAGGAAGGAAAAGCGTTTGGAAGGTGGGATGGAGCAACAAATGAAAAGCTACTTTTCTCGGTTGGCAGGTTAATTGCGAGGCATTCGGTGTACCCTTTGAGACAAAGGTACTCTCTCTCTCTGGCGGCGCGATCGAGCACAGAATCGAGCACAAAAAGTGAAACACTGTCGGAATGGTATCTGGAAGCAGCGAAACTGTTCCGTTCGAACGCCCTCGATCCCCGATTCTACAAGTTGTCTTCGGCGGGCGAGAGGCCGAGCCCCGATAAAGATAACAAACGAGGACACTGGAACGTAACGAGCGCCGGAATAAATCGACCGATCGTTTTCCCAGTGAGTTGGCCCCCTCTATCCGCGATTATCCGGCATAAAATCGAATCGATTCTGGCACGTTCGATTTCGTCTTTGCTGCGTGGAACCGCGCGTGCGTGCGTTCCTGAAAAATTCATCAGTGGCAAGCCGCGTATTTCAACCGGAAATTCGTGCACGGTTTCGACTATCGATCCGCGTAATTCGATTTCATCTTGCCCGGCGAACAAAAACAAACGAGAGCAACGCGGTAGCTCTACCGGGACAAGCTAGAAATCTGTTCGGGACTCGTTCCGATGAGTGATCGCTTCCCGAGCCGCGAAAGAAGATGACGCGACTCTCCGATGATCGATAGGTGATTCCTCGATGGTACGCGGAACAGGACACAGCGACCAACGTCGGGAAGTCGCGTAATCGAGTGATCAGTGCTCGATACGGGTTTTGCTATTCCGCCAGCCTCCATGGGAACCGAGGTTCTGCAAGCAAATCTGTGTGCGACGCAGGAGGATGTGTAAGATCGTTCTTATGCTTTCCGGATGTAATTTATTGTAATGAGCTGCTAACTGGTTTCGAATCAGCGAGACGTTCTGGGTGTTTAAAGTGGAAAGCTTGTGGCATTTGCTGGGAGCAATAAAAATGAATTGATTAACTTCTTGATGTACAAAGACGTCTGGTACATCTTCTTGTAAAACACTATTCAATAGTAACAACAAAAATCTCAAAATAAAATGGCCATTACTCCAAGGAATTTTGGAACATGTTCGTTCCTCCATAGATTGATTAACCTTGCGGTGTACAAAGACGTCTGATACATCATGTATTTCTTATCTCATTGTACATATTCTTGTGAAACAATGTTTAATAGCAACAACAAAAATCTTAAAATAACATGGCCATTACCATCGCACGAATAAATGTGTGTTTCTAAATTAGAAATTCCTCCGGAGTTTCTGCAGTCAATGGTGACTCGATAGGGAAGATTAATTACTGTTTAGTGATCTTTTGCTTTGGAGAATGTGTACATGAATAATTTATACATGTTATTATCTAGATATATGGTGATAGACGTTTCTCTAATTCAATTTTAATGGTAGCTGAATGGTGTCCTATATGTAACTATATAATGGTTACTTGAATTGTACACGCGGTTTAAGAATGTCTGATTGCATCAGTCGGTGTTGCAACAGCATGTTAAGTGCGAATAAGTAAATCGTAACGAAAGTGTATTCATCAGAACACGAGATCGTTAAGATAAACTGTTCGATGCAATTAGGTGATCAGATAAACAGATGAGTTATTGTTTGACAGGACAAATAATGTACATTCTGTAAAGAATTGTAGACGCCGTTCATAAGGAACATTATTGTTGGAAGCTTAATTTCGTTCCAATTCCTTACTTACACTAATAAATTATGGTTATACATTTTGGTTGTTCATTATTCCTTCTTTGTAGACAGGAGTCGATGTATTGGTGCATAATTCACAGTGCAAATCGTAATGCGTTTCCACAGATAAAATAAAAAAGCAGAAAATCATAATTCTGCGCGATCTCTTGGACTGTACACGGTGACGACAAGCGAGGGCAGGACGGGATCGATCGGATGATTAAAACAAACCGGAAAACGGCCGGTATTCACATTAATCTCGCATCAAATTCGCAGTCGAGTGAGTCGGCAGGATTTCGCGGCGAGCATCCTCGCATCGTCGGCGTCGGCGCAATTTCGGTTCGCCGCGAGAGGAGCGTATTAACGCGCGAAGATCCGCGATAACGCGGCGTGAATCGGCCTCGATACACGCCGATAATCGATCGCCAATAACCAGTATATCGTTTTGTTAGAGCACCGAGTGAATAGGGATGTCAGGCTGCGAGCGTGTTTATTGGCGGGGGCGGATGGGAAGTCGCCGGGCGAATAAAGAAATTAAATCACGGCATAATCTCGGCACGCACGCAACCGCTCATCCACGCGAAAGAATCGGCCCGCGGAGCATGACGAAGCCGCGACTGATTCGCGAGCAACCAAAACCACCGATGGAAATGAAGGCCGAGCAGAGCCGAGCTTTGCCGACCCGCTGGAAAACTGTTCGCCGCCATTTAACTGCCGATGCATTTATTCATGCGGCCCCGGCCGCCATCGCGCCGCTGCGCTGCACGCGAGTATTTCCAGCCCCGTTGACACCCGCGCGTCAAGGAAACTTTCCGCCAAAGCATAGGAAGAAGCGGCGATCACGCGAACGATCTCCGGAATTTGCTTCGGAAGTCGAGACCGCGCGCGCCCTGCACTTCTGTCATTTAAATTATGATGCTCCCTCGTTCCTCGAACGCTTTACATTTTCAACGCACCTTCGGAATTTGTAAACACTCGATTTTGCAATTAATGCTGTTAACGTTTTCGGAAAATGCGAATCGCATTGTGGGTCGATGAATGCTTCGATTCAGCTGCCCAAGTTGATTTCGATGTATTAGTTGCATTTTTATTATTATAAGATTTATCCTAGCATCATTTTACCAACAACTGTTTCGGAACCTTCAGCCAACAGCCCCACGAAGAATAGTGGCTGATGATTTCAACCCTTAACTGCCACCATAAATTCTGGGGTACTCCAATTCCTCGAACGCAATAAAATTTTCACATTTCCCGAAGAACCTCTTCCAGCCAATTTATCTTCCACGTTAAAATAAATAGGGTCATTAAAATTTTATTTGTAATAAATGCGGGTGAAAGAGTAACTGAATAGACTTGATCTTGAAATTGCATTTCAAAGGGAAATCATGTTAATTGCAAATCAAGGTGTTTTTAAAAAAAAAAAGTTGTAGCCACGAAGCTTCCTGGACTCTACGCCGGCTGGAAGATTGGCGCTAAACGAAACCCGAGGTTTACACGCGCGCGGAGCGTGTATCGTTAGGTTGAAATACGCGTATCGTCTCGGTTTTATTTGTATCCTGACGTTGATCCGTGAGAGAGGCGAATAAAATAGCGGAGTTACAAGTGGCGCGTGCGTGTACGACGGCCGGAGTATCGTCGTCGAGCGTTTAACGCGAGAATCGGTTTTATTCCGCTAGCCGGCTGCTCTGAATAATTCATGGGAGCGGCCGAACTCCGTGTTTCCAAACGATCCTAAGGTTGCAATTCCTTCCAGACGGAGGAAAAGTTGCACCCTGATCGGTTGCGTTGCGAAAGATTAAACTTCATCCCTCCATCCCTCCCACGATCCAGCAAGTCTGCCGATGCACTTACGAAACAATCCACTGCCTTCGATGCTGCCACCAGACTGGAAGCAGCCTCGATGTTTCTCTAGAACTCGACTTCCGTTGAGCATCCTTCGAGCCTCTATCGTACCAGACTCTTAGTAAGACTCCCCTAAGAAGAAGCCTTCCAGCGCTATACCGACGCATCGATTCTTGCCTAACTTACACATATTCTTCTGTAACTTATGAACTATGTAGTAATAGGCCCCACCGTGTGTGATTAACTTTCCATCGGGCGTAGTTGTATCAAGTTATTCACCAAGATTACGTATACCCCTTCCGGAGTTGACTGATCAAGTCCCCGATACCTTACGTAATCTAGAAACTTTATTAAACAGCGAATGAAAATTCTTATGTTGACGGATATTTTTATACGGATTGACTTTTTCGTGGATTCCATAGCAATGGAAATGCAATAAGCATCACACCTCGTTATCTCTGCTGTTTTAGAAAATGTGAGAAAACTGTCTTAACCACAGGTTTTTAGTACAAAGAGAACCACAATAACAATTTTTTCAAGGTCACCTTTACTTTTGCAGTTTACTTTTGGAGTCATTGTGTCACATATGAGCGAATTCATCTTGACCCACGGTTTCATATGACATTAAAGAATATATTGGGTTGGCAAGAAAGAGTAGTTTCGGTATTTTAAGGTGAAATATAACCGGATTTCTTTATTCAAGCGATGAACTTGAATCGATAAAATATTTATTTATTCATTCTTTTGGCAAAAGATCATCGAACAAAAGGGAAAATATCTTATTCATCAAATAAATTGTTTGAATAAAATAAATTAGGCTTTCTATTTCACCTTAAAATACCGAAATTGCTTGCCAACCCAATACATATAGCATTTCATTAAAGAAAACTGTAGGTCACCTTCGTTCTGCCAGTAAAATATCCATACTGTGAGTTCTTCCTCTCTTCCATTTTTTTTTTTTTTAAATACTTAGTACTGTTATCGAGAAAAACGCTGGTCCAATTTACAGCGGACAAACCACACGCAACCAATCCGCCACATCAGCAGAAAGCTGTTACATTCTTCGAAAACTGAATTTTGGGACAGCCGAGTTGCGAGTCGGCTCGGCCGGCTCGTCGCGCGGCGGTTGTAAAAAACGCGAGGCGTTCCCGAAATAAAGCTCGTAATTTCGGTGCAGGCGGCCGCGCCGTTGTATAAAGTCTGTCGCCGGGTAACTGTCGAGTTTTCGGCAACTGCCTAAGCCTTGTTTATTTGTTCGCGATCCGGCGAAGCGTCGAATCCGCTCCGCGGATATACGCGATTTCCGCGATCCGAGGAATGGCGCGAGCGAAATTAAAGCGCAACTTCGACGCCGTTTACGAGGGCGATCCATCAAGCAAGGTACACGCGATAGGACCCGGCCAATAAAGCCTCGTTCACCGATGCGTGTCGCGCAATTTCGGAGCTATGCCTTCATTTTTTTCCGTCGACACGGTCTCGCGCACCCTATGCTCCACTCTCTATGTTCGTCCTTGCTCGCATCCGCTCCGGACGAAGGCGGCCCGTACGAACGATCGATTTCCTCCTATCCCCCCCGCCCTCCCCCTCTCTTTCCTCCTTCTCTTTTGTTTCTTTTTCTTTTTCGTTTTCTTTCTTTTCCAGTTTCGTCTACACCGCGCTCCCGTACGCAATTGTTAGCTTCCACGGAAGATGTATAGAGGATGCTTCAGAATTATGTGGCTGCGGAGCCGCGAGTGAATTTATGTTCGTGGTCTATTTGTTCCGTGGCTCTGAAAGACACGTTTCATGGGGAAATAATAGCTCACCGAGACTGGCTCTCGTTCATTTTTTCTCTCTCGCGTTTGCTATCTCGTTCAGGCTGTTCGGCGCGCGTACGCGGTCTGCGATATTGGAGCACTTGACGAACGCGCTACAAACTTCGAACGAATAAGGAATCGCTAAGGACAGCATTATTCGATTAATCCTACGGCACACCTTGTACGACGAGGTTGTGTAACAACACGGCGGATCTTCGTACAAAATGAAAATTTTGATAACGGTGAAATACGTGGTCATCATTCTAAACAACTTTTCCTTAAACATGTTACCGCCGTTCGATCTGAGTTTTCTAGATATTCGCAAAAGACTGGCAGGATGACTATAGCGAACTCCGCTTTTTCCAAATGACCGAATTCGTCCTTCGTACTTTTAGTTTCAAGGTCTCGTGTTTGACTCGTGATGAAGATTCTGAACAGATTGTGATAAAAATGTGTGTTAACAATCTCCTTTAAACCGAGATAAAATTCTATTTTGGTTTGGTTATTATACGGCTATCGGAGAACATATAGGCATACAATTTATATCAATTTTCTCCTTTTTCAGAGGAAATTACTGAAACCGTAAAATGAATCGAAGGGCAAGGGGTTAAATTCGAAACGAAAATTTGAAAACAGTGCAAACAAGACGAATAAAATTCCATAGGCATGAGTGTTTTTTTTCTGGTATCAACGCTCGATTACCCCGTTAATATCCGGTGTCCGTTCCACCCTCTAAGGACATTCCGGGCTCAGTTGGAGGGTTCGGTTCAAGACCTCCCAGGCTAGCTGGGCAAATACGCGGTGCCAGGTGAGACACGAACCTAGCCATCCCCTGGCCCGCCTCCCTCCCCGTCATTGATTACGTCCGAGTATTTCAGGGTGTAACAGATGAGACAAGAGAAGATTTGTGAGACGACGATACGAGGGACGGCGAGGCTAGCCTAGGCGAGGCAAGGCGAGGCGAGGCGAGACGCCGGGAGACACGAAGGACTCGAGGACAAGCGGATAGAGGGTTCTCTCGCAGCAGGCCAGGCCGGGGAGAGTTTACAGTACCTATATGCACAACGTCGCATAATCCTGCCGGTTCACGTACAGGGTGTTCGTGATTATCCGACATCCCGAGCAAGCAATTTCTCATGGTCACTCGAGAGACCGACCAGGGTAATCTCGAGCCACTCTATGGTAACGTACGGCGCCGCGACAAAGGGATTCTCGAAATTTCTCATCCTGAGAGAGCCGGAATCTCAGGGCATCCGTGAGGAGCGACGCTGACAAACGCCGAGAAATTCGATCTCACGAGAAATTACCAGCCTTCCGTCGCTTTTCCACGGCCACACGAGAAAGAGGACGTCTACCACGACCGGCTACCAGATTTCCATTCGACAGTCAGCCAGAGACAATCCCGTGGACAAATTAAACTGTTCGTTCGATGCTACCGTGTCTTTCTGCCGGTTTTGCTTCGCTACAATCGCCAGGTGTTGGAACACGGTGGCAAGAACATCGCGGCAAAATCCAACCAATGTAATTAAATACGACTGCATTATATTGGAAACAAAATTCACCGCACAGCTCTCCTCCAAGCTATGCTGAGATGCGGCGAACAACAGGCAACTCTGCCGCAACTCATTTTTGCGAATTGCAAGGAAAAGTTGAAGTGACGTATATGTAAAAGAACACGTGGAACGGTTGAAAGTCGATAAAACGTTCGAGAGCGACGCGCAGATATTCGAAGCTCCCGGTTTACGGCCGTTTAATCGCGTTTGACTGTCTGCACGGTGAGGGTCGCCGGCGGTATCGCAAACTCGGATCGCGTATTGGATAGACTGGATAGACTATAGGCGACAGCAGTGGCGCCAGAAGAAACGAGAAAACCTTTCCAGGATGACACGCGTGCAGCCCGTGGATCGGCTCCGTAAGAATGCGTATTGCGCAAGGTTCCCAGCGGACAGAATAAATGAAACGATCCGGCTGGAAGGTGCATGGCGCCTCGCGGCCCGTGGAATAATATTAAACGTCGGCGTGAGACACGCGCGCACGCACACACAGATGAACGCGCGTTTAGTCGATCGAGTACGATGGCTACTTCGTCGAGCAGCCTTCAAATTATCTAACACACTCGGCCGGTCTATCGAGCATCGAGAGAAATACTTTCCGCGCGATTGGCATCCGTGCCGAAGGCTTGAATCGCGCGAGCAAATAATTTACTCTCGTACGAGCGAACGCTTTGAGGCTCTCTGATTATTTCAACCGACTGTCGACAATTTGCAACGAACAATGGAGTCTCGACCCGTCGCCCCACCTTTCCCTCCACTCTCCCACCTCTCCCACGGGTATTCTATTTACCATGGAAGATACTAATTACTGTTCGCCAATCGAGCTAGAAACACACTGACCGTGGCGGAAGCAAACTGAACCCAATTCTCGATTTCCGCGATTTCTGATGCTCCGGCGCGGTTCCCGCTTCCATCGACCGCTTTTGCCACGGTTCCATGAAATCCATGCGTTTCCTCAGGTAACCCAGCATTTCGCTGGCTGCCCTCCCGCCGGTAAGCAGTTGTTTGCTGTTGAAACTGTTTTCACTTGTTTAAATGATCGTCCTACACGCGTCGTTACCGCCGATGTTTCGGCCCTTCGCGTTTGGATAAGAATTGAGAGCTGTAGGAATTATTGACAGAATCTGGATTTGCAATACAAACTGTTGACGGAATGACATCAGAACCACGATTGAACACCCCAAGAATCTTCAAGCTAGAATTCATGTTTAGGAATACTGTGCCAGCTAATGGGATGCCAGCAAGAGGAATAAGCACTGTTTGTTACTACCAAAGGAACAAGGACGATTAAGAAGACTCGCTGGAGCAAAGTACTGGTACGAGTGCAGAAACAGTAAACACAATTTTAGATGGTGAGGGAAGCAAGACTGCAACTAGCCTGGAAGTATTGATGCAAGAGGATAGTCTGAACGATCAAGGGATCAAGAGAAGAAAGAAAACAATAGATGTTCGTGCGGATGAGGTATGCGCATCACGATCGTTCCCAAAGCAAAGGGTCCGGGACGCGAACGGGACAAAGAATCCCCGTGCAAGTTAATTTCCGCGGATCGCTCGTTGCACGGGAATGGTAAATCTCGAGGAGAATGGCGACCTCTCGGCCTGGTCACCCGGTATAAACCCGGACGGGTCCTGTTGGATGCAGGAGAGGGGATCCGCGGGGTAGATCGCGGTACGTTGTCGTGGTCGGGCCTTTAGGATCGAGTCCCACGCGTTCCCAGACATTCCAGCTAGTAATTGCTGGCTGCCGCCTCCTATCTTGCCGACGTTCGCTCGCTTCTGAGCCAGTCTCCAGTCCTCCTGCTCGCTCTTTCACCAAGCGGTCTTCTCCCCTTTCTTTCCCGCCTGCAATACTCTCCCGCCGCTCTTTTTCTCTTCTCGTCTACCTCGTAACACGGCTGCCCTCTGCTCTCCGGCATTGCCCTTTCCCTCGCACACGATTCTTTGCATCGTGATGCTGCCTGCCGTTGCCGTCGCTGCTGCTTGTTGCTTCTCCTCGACGCTCGTTAGCGTCGGGGAAACGCGAAGCTGCTGGCCGGCGCTAAGTGCATCGACAGAAATCGCTCGTCGAAGGAGCAGAGCCTGTGCATCCGAGCTGGGTGCATGGAACTCCTGCATCGCGGAATCTCCGCTTCCTTAGACACTGCACAGCTGCTCCACTGTATCTCTCTCTCTCCCTCTCTCTCTCTTTCTCACACACTCTGCTACCATCCGCCCGCATGTAAACCATTTGCCCGCTTGCTTGTGGGATACTCTCGCTCTTCCATCCTCGAGATGCCTACTCGGCCCCAACGGCTGCACGATCTAGCTTCTGACGTCTTCCTTAATCGTCGATCCAATTATTTCACCAGCCACCTTCGCTTCACGGCGAGTTTCCATTGATCATACCCCGCTCTCGACGATTCGACGTCCCCCCAAATCAGGATTTTCCTGTACGAAAAAGCAGAACTCTTCAATAGGTTCTGTTTACACCTTCGAGAACGATCGTCGGTTGTTTGTTGAATGATTGACGTTGTATGACGTCAGGGGTGTTTGCTTTTTGTTAGGTGCAATCGTTTTCTCTTAACTGGAGGCGTGGCGGTCATAAGAGGTCATTGACATTTTTAAAAATGGACATCTACATTCTTTTAGACATGTCGATTCTTCTTGCCATTCTACGTAAAAATACTTTCGACCGAGAGTAATGAAAATTTAAAACTGAATAAGAGAAATGTGAATATTAACCGCACAAAAATATTCAGAGAATTAATAAAACGCAAACACGAATAAAATCGAATACGTGTTCGCTTTACTTTAAATTTACCGAAGCCATTCATGAGGGAAATGGAATTTAGCTTAACAAACTAGATTGCTTCACATACTCCTGTAGTAATCAATATTTTCATCGGCTTTCGTAACGTAATCAGAAATGTCCAAGCATAGAATATACGTTTCTATCTAGCAAATATAATTAGCGATAAATAGTTTTTATGAGCGAACTTGCTAGAAAAAAAATCGCAAGGTAATGGGTTAAACAGCCTTCTTGGAATTTCTCACGTGTAACACTAGACCGCGGAGTCTATTATACCATGAAAGTAATTTCCTCGTGTTTAATATGATATTAACTGTGAAAGCGTGCTGTGAAGCTACTTTTTAACCCCCAGGTGAATGGGAATCGATCCCATGATCATTTCTACCAACGTCACTGCTATACCTCATTGTCAAAGCGACTGTCTAACTTTTAAATCATTATTTATCATATTTAAATTGTAGAAGTATAGTAGACTCGCGTCTCATTTTCATAATAAACGCATTGCTAAGTGAATATCGCCTGAGAATACCGATATCAATCAACAGGCCGATAGATTGACAAACCTACCTCAGTTGCAAGTTCGCTAATTTAAATTCTCCGAATCATTTCATCGCATCATTTGACACTTTGCTTTGCGAGAGTGCTATTGCTGATATCAATAAACCGTGGCAACACACGAATCACTTCGACACGATAATTTAACGCTAGAATTAGGTGTTTCTAGTTTTTTAAATTGCATCTATTTAAGACTTCGTACCAGTTTTATATTTATAATTTTAATATCTCAGAGAAAACAAATCAGGAGCAAGTTCTAGTGTTCATCTCTTGTTTCACTCGCATATTACTTTTTCCCATTTTTTAGGCGACTTATCAAGTTATTCAATAAATATCTGAATTTTATCTTTGAATTTTGATTTAAAAACACTAAGTTTTATATTCTAACATTTTTTGAAAACGTTCCTAAGCCACAAATGCACAAAGATCGGCAGTCTTATAATTAAGAAGAGATATTGTGAAATAGAACCTGACATCTCGCCACAAATGGGAAACCATGTTGCGAGCTTAGGCTCTCTGCAGCCATTGCAGTTTTCTATCAGCAGCGACCGAAAGATGACAGTAGCTCTGGCACACTTGGCGGCTGGGGGCAACAATGGCGGGAGGATAATTCCAGAATTTAGACGGGTAATCGGCGAGGATTTCGTGGGGAATATTGTCCAAGCAATCCCGTGTTCCTTCCATCACGCACGTGGGTAGTGGGTACACGTGGAGGGAGCTAAGACGGTTAATCAAACGATAAGCACGTCTGGAACTGATCCAAGCGACATTCCTCGTTGTGGCGTCATTCCACAAACTGCCACGGGACAAACAACCGGCCACGGGTTTCGCTTTTCAACGATTTTCGCGAACGACAGCCTTTCCACAGTATTTATACTCCTCGCTCCCGTCGAACAGCTTATAATTCGAGGAAACGAGTTTTCAAGTATTTCACGAAATTTGTACTAACCCAGTGTACGCCCCGTGGAACACGTTTCTCGCGAGCAGCTGAATTTTATAAGAATTAGTCACTCGGAGATTTCAAGGCTCCTCGGTCAATATGTAGTACTCCAAAGTTCAATTTAACTGCCGGCAAGTTTGATCGAGGAATTCGTAGAGTCTTGAATATATGTATGTATAGCGCTATTCAGAAGTTTCGAGCTCTCTTAAATCTTCAAAAAGGAGAAACTTTTACCTAGATACTTGAGAGAGACTTACGTTTCTCTTTTCTGAAAGATCTGCCCGAAACTTCCTGCACAGTGCCCATTCACGACCACGGCTAATTCCGTAAGCGACCTAACTGTATGTGGACTGTTGTCTATTAATCCTGCAAATTCGATGTCGCAAGTTGGACAGAACTGTCGGAATTTCTTTCCGAATGCTGCTGCTTTATTTTAGATCTCTTTTATGGCGAACAGGAGTAGGTGAAATTCAAAACAGGAAAAACAATTTAAAAAATGTACTACTTTAATATTACTAAATCGTGGAAGAAAGATGCAATTTATTACAATTTGTGCGGACAATTCTGATTTTGCACAGAGATCTGCAGTCGGCTTACATCATAGGAAAAAAGGCAAGTGAAACGAACGAGCGAAACGCAATAGATTGAATAAAGAAAAACCACAAGATTTCTCATTACACGTCCGAGTACACGGAAGAACGCGATCCGTCCGGAATCAAAGTCTCAGTGGGACCGCGAAGGGTTGAATCACCTGTGTTCAAATCTCAGTGGTTCAGTGGCGCGATAGATCGCCGATCGAGAGACGGTAAAGCGATTTCCCACGCAAAGTGCTTCGTCCGTCTTACGAATCCCGGGGTCTCGTATCGACTCTGTCTCCAGCGAAGCGTTAAATTGCGTTCACCGATAGCGAAGTCAATTACTTGACACCTACGTCACGCCGATAGCCGATCGATGGCTAGAGCGATTTGTCACGCGTTCCCAGAGCTCGTCACTGACGCTCGTGGCAACGAAATACGTTTCTTGCTGACGAGAAATTCCGTCGAAACCTCTGCGGTAATTCCCCTCTAGTTGTACCTACCCGGTATGCACGCAGAAATGGTTGGACATATTTAATTTTGTTATCAGAGCCGTGAGAGTTCATCCACCGAGGCAGTACTGTACTTTATAAAAAATTTAAAGTTTACGAATTAACCCATCTTTAAATGGTTAAGGTTAAATGGAATAATATGTGGATGAATACACACATTGGGTAGCAAGATGCTTTTAACGAAGCAACACTGCACTTATCGGAACAGAAAAAGAATGTACTTCGAAGGGGGCAATACTGTACTTCCAGAAGTAAAAAATAATCTCTAATTGTTAATTATATAGAGGATGAAAGAATGAGCGAACTGATCTTTCGGGAGCATCGGTGTGCTTGTAAGGGGGTCATACCGTACTTCGCGTATCCAAGAACCAGTCAATAAAGAACAGCCATCTATAAGCGTTTACGTTTGCGGTGACACAGTTTCGGCGACCTCTGGAGGGGTAATACAGTGATTCGATAAAACGACGACGACCATACGCGGATTCTGAGAGCATGTTCGATGATTCACGTGGCACGGGAGAGGGAATACCGGTCGAACGGAGTTGCTTCGCGTCCGATCTCGATAACAAATTGCTCGGAGAGGCTCGGTATCGCGGGATCGTGGAAAAACTGGTCCCCGAGCGATTTCCTCGGGGCGCTCGATCCTCTTGGCTTTCCTCCGTTGCCTCGATCCTCTCTGCTCGCGCGGCTGGACAAGTTGCTTCTCCGTACTGGGTCTAGCTGGATACTCGTTCGGCCATCGTGTTTCGACTCTTTCGCTGCCGGTCTCGAGGCGATACCCTTTAGCCGATCGTCTCCTACGCCTCGAGGCTAGGCTCCGTTGCCATAAACGACGCGACGAGAGTCGCTTTCGCAACTGGTTCATGCGACACACGTTAACTCCAGCTTGCAGGATCGCTTCCGCGTGGGAGAGCCCAACGAATAGATTTCCCGGTTTTTTCGCCGATCGGCCACCTGTTCCGAACCCCGAGCCGCGAGAAAACGCGAGATCGAAACACAGGCCCCGGTTAAATGTCGCGTTTCAATGACGCGCCGAGAAATTTAATACCCGTGGGGATCGCGAAATGTTCCCACTGCTGGGAGGCGCGATTCACGATAAGTAGCAATTCATTAGGGACGTTCCGTTTGCACCTTCGGCGCTGCGCTGGACACTCCGGGAAACTGGTAATCGAGACGGCAGCGTTTCTGTCGGAGGAGTTTGTGTAATGGATTCTCTAAACGGCTGATTACTATGCAGCAGTGGTTTTATAGGCTGCGAAGTGACTCGATTGCCTGATTGTAAAATTGATTGGTCCCCGTATTCACCGATAATTATATATTTAATTGACTCTCCGACTGGTCACGTCGTGTTCGCTGATCCTGCAAATCTGTGCAATTGTCTGTGATTTATAGTCGTTAATAGACTGCGGATTTTTATGGAAAATAAAAATGTCAGGCATCAATTGCGAGATACAGGAGTCAAGTAAAAATTGATATTCTCCTTTTTAAATCCTTTTAATCTTCGTCTCGTGCAGTTTCTCATCGGTTCAAGACTGTCACTTTGCTCACAAAGAACATGTTTCGAATTTCGTTACGCATTGCGATTCGTTGAACTGTAAACAGTCTCAACAATCTGAAAACCTTTATCTAATCGGGTTACACCGCACTCCGAGCGATTTCCTGCGGCTAAAGGTTACATTCCTGGATACGTTCGAATGTCATAAAGTAAGTAAAACAGGAGCCATTCAAACCGAACAATCCGCAAAGATCCGGGTTTGAGCTACTCCTTGGCGGAAAAGCGAGCTGCAAACTTGGAATTCGTCAAACAGACAGCTCTAGCCGCGCAGATAACACGGTTGACAGAAAAAATAGCGGGACGCGGCCTCGGTGGCGAAACATCGGCTGTACGCCGGCAATTAAACCTAAACGCTGCGCCCTCAATTAGGCGCTAATGTCTGTAATAACAGTTCGTGACGAGTATTTTAATCGCGACAGTGCGGTGGCGGCGTGTCCCGGAATTTTGTGTTACGAACGTTTCTTGCAAACTGCCGCTGCGCTGAACGGACGAATATTTCGACTAGATCATTTACAAAATTGGCCCCAAATCGCCAAAATGTCGCCAAAGCGTTAAAAATAAATTTCTGTTTGGCGGTCTTGCCAAGTCTTCAAATTTTATTTAATAACAGAAGAATTATATGAGTAATATTAGTCTTCATATTTCTGCAGCGAGTAACGTTGAGATTTCCAAGAATTTCAAAACGCCAAAATTTTCATGCATCCTACCTTCAAAGTCTTCGTGATTTTCAAGCCACCTAAAACTTCCAAGATGTTCGCGCGCGTTTCAAGATTCCCGAGAAAATGGAAATTGGAACTCCTGGATTTCCAAGATTCCCTTATCTTGCCTAACCTTCAACACTTCCAAGACACCTATATCTTCCGAGCTACTAAAATCGTCAAGATCTCGAAGAATTTCGAATTCCTTTCGCCTTCCACTTAAACTGTCTTAGAACCTCGTGTTCTTAATTTGTTCGGAACATTCGGTACCGGGGACAATTGAAACTATCAAAATGTAGGAGACCATTCAATTACTTTTCGTTTTTTACTTGAAGATGTTCAAGCAGTAAATGGAATTATCAATGGTTATAAATGAACCATATGTTTGACATAACACGAATGATGTTCAATCAACGACTGACAATTTTCCAAACAAGAGGCTCCATCATGCACACTCATTTCTTTATTTCGTTCAAAGAAATTGACTTCATACATTTTGATGAGAATAGTCTAAAAATCGAGAAAATACTGTATCTTTGTTAGCAGTCATTCAAAAATGAACGCGGCCTTTAAAATTGAAAATTACATTTGATCTTCATCTCAGAAATTATTAATACCACAGAAAAAGTCTGTGGAACAGCGTCTGTACATAAAATAAATGATATTTCGGTTTCTCTCTCATTCTCTTCATTAATAGAGAATAGAGAGGCATCGGGAGGTCAATGGCCGATCCGGAAAAGTTCGCGTCGGAGGAATTTCTTTGACCGGTGTTATCGGTGGACGTCTTAAAATTTTCACAATACCCTATGCACTTTGTTCGTTACCCGGCGGTCCTCGAGGATCGAATTTCCTCGATATCCTGCTCCGAAAGTTGACGTTCCGCGACACGCCTACGGTAAGGAGATATGGAAAGTAGGCGACCGGGCAACGCAAAACTCCGATAGCGAGCCGGAGAAGAAAAGACACCCACTCTCCGCGGTGTGCAGCCTGTGTCACGGACCAGTTTTATTAATTTTTTAGTCGGGGAGACCTCTCTCCGAACTTTCCCGGAATGCAAATGCGGTAGACGCGTTCGTTTTATCGCGTTTCACGTATGCCGCGCCGTACGAGAACTTCCGGCGGGGATTCGAATTAAAATTTTCATATCTTCCCGCCGGAACATCTGCGAAATTCGCCTCGCGGCGCGGCGGGCGATCGCCTGGGGCTTTCTTTCGGGAATACGGAAAATTTATTAACTCGACAATTCCACCGTCGAACAATTGTTTTCGCCGACCGTCGCTACAGTTTCGTTTTCATCAATTCCTCTGGAGCGCGTAATTTTTTTAAATCTCAGAAACCCGCCCGGAAATACTTCAATTAGCACTGTTATAATATTGACAGCGATTCGTTCTACTCTTGGTTGTGTGTCTCTTGTAAATTGAGTCATTGCTAAATTTTTTAACGAAGTATAATTCGGCAGTTTACAGTAATTGATATTTAGCTTTCCTCGTCTCGTTTTATTTACTTGCGTCGTGTGTCCAGATATATCGCGTTACATTTTCTAGAATCAACACGTAATGTTATTTGAAATCAAATTGAACGCAAATACTTCTTCGAGCACGGTTTAATTTACTAAAGTTTCACCTAGACTCGCGAACGAGAATCGGTAAGTCGACGGTTAAATAATAGTAATGTAGAACGGGAATATAGATTCGTGAATTAATTACAATGAACGATATCTGCTGGCCGGAGATGATCACGACCCACATAGGGGCGAGAAGACGGTCGTCGTCTCTGTGGAGGATCTGTCGCCGCATTTTAATCGACGCGGGTTTAATTAACACAGGCAAACTCTACAAAGCCATGGCGGTCCGCAGGGGATCGGTCATTTAAACACGAAATTAAGAAAACAAAAAGGGTGAACGGGAGTCTCTCCATCGTCGGAGCCGGTGGCCCTCGAAAACATTTACCCGCGCGTTTAAATATGCGATTACGGTTCGAAAATTCCCAATTCCCCGGGAGTCGAGCGCCACCTAAAAAGCCAGTGGAGACAGCAACGAGGGGTTGGCAAAGCTCTCTCTAGCCGGGGCCGTGTGAAAAGAGGAGCGCGCCCGAAGGATTAGAAATTCATGAGACGCCCGACAAAGAAGCGGCTTTCCCAAAAATCCTCTCGCCCCGGTCGTAGCTCGCGAAGAGGATCGGCCCTGCGGAGATCGAGTCTGTGTCGTTCGCCAGGATCTCGGGTCGTTAACATAAACTTGATAAATCTCGATCGTCGACGAAGAAATGTAGAGAAACGAAGACAAGGAAGGGAGTGGTTCATCGGACCGCACAGTGTTGCGATCAATGCTAATTACCCGGACAAAACTCAGAACGTGATTCCGTAAAAAATAGATGCTAGGCATATGAAGTAATGTCTAGACCAAAGTCTTTGTTGTCGACTGAACTGTGTAAGCATTCTGAATCGATATTTTCCTACATTTTGAAAAGCTCTTCTATCTAATTAATACCCATCGATATTTTGATAATACGTTTTGTACTTACTTTTCTATATTCTAAAGCACAATACATTTTTAAAATGGAAACTAGCAGCGGGGGTACGTTTCATTGTCTTCGTTAATTCCGTTAATTATGCATATTATGAAAGTTATGTATGCAACATTTAACAAGCTGAAAGTAGGCAATACACGCCAATAAACGGAAAAATTTGTTGTTGGTAGCGCATTAGAGCAGATTTCAAACTATTTCACGATCTGAAGTTTTGGATGTTTCGAGGAATTTTCGGAAAGACAATCATCTTAATGGATTGAATAAATATATCTTGCCTTATTATATGTCCTTAAACATTTTCAACATGTCTGCTTGAAATTGTGCGAGCCCATTTTTCTCATAAACGCATGAAGATCCGCAGTCTAGTAATGATAAAGAAGGTTTTGTCCAGCTAGCAGCTCGAATCGGTGCACTGTGGACCGGTTTGATAGGCACGAGCAGCGACTTCGAACTTATAAATCCCGACGTTTAACGTGGACCGAACGAACCTCCCGGCTAATCCCGCGGCGTGGGCCACGTGACGCCAGCAACGTGCCGAGTTTCGCAGCGATTGGTCGTGGCAATCTTTCGCGTTGACATTTATTACGAGTGGGGATTACTGGATATGATATAGCCTTTAAGAACTCTGCTGCGGACGGCGCTAAATCAACGCCTGATACCATAAGCCACGCCGATATTTAGCACGGGCCCAGAGCGCCCTGTCGCTCAACGTCGGGGGTCTCGATCTAGCGCGATCGAGGGGAACGATCGAGATCTTCCCGCGGTACGCTGCGCGCGACGTGCCCCGTGGCGGACTAATAAACTGGGGTGCAACTGCCATTGCGCAATCACATGAATAGCAAACGATGATTGCATGCAGTCGCCGGATGAATCATGTGAAATAGAATACGTTCTACACATACCGACCACGGTCTGGGTTACGTCTACCGTCCCATCCTCGACTTGCACAATTCATTCGACAAACCTCGTTGCAAGCTCGTTACAGCTTCGTGTTTTCTGCGAATCTCTTTTTGCTTCTCCATTTTGTGATCATCCTTAACCATCTGCAATATTTTCTGCTCTGTGACATTCAACATCTTGGCTCCTGGTTCTTGCAATTAATGTGACTTCATGCCTTCATATTCTCTCGTTTCTAAAAAATTGTAACCCGTGTGTTCAAGGGAAACCAAAACTGTTTAAACCATCTATGTTTACACCTAATGTTGTAATAAATCTCTTCTGAGATGTTCTCAATAAAAAAAAAAAAGAGAAGTATAACATGCGTGTTTGTTAGACTTCGTTGGAATTTTCATCTCCAGTCTGACTCGTAATACGACAAGGGTTAAGTAACAAATGGTATTGTGGATTACGCCGAATTTCATTCAATTCGTGTGTCCAGGCGTCAAAATGTTTTCTTCCAAGGCCTCGTGTATAGTAAGTCTGACTACCCTCAACCCACCTTTACCCGCCAAGTCCTTGCGAACTTTTGTAGGTACTTGCACCCTTTCCGACTTCACCGCTTTTCCTCAGTTTTCCCGCGAGCTCTTTTGTCATAATTCTCCCCCCATTTTTCCGCGCGCCTTTTCACCCTCGTTCGAGCAAATGGGTACCCGTTTTTATATTTTTTTCCGACAATCATCTGCGCTCTTGCAGAAGTGTCGCGACACTTTTATGATAATTGAAAAGAGGAATTGAAATAATAATTGATACAATGCTCAACATTGAAGCTTCAAATTCATGTTTATACACGGCATCGTATCGATTTCAAAATTTTCCCCTCCTCGTATTAATTTATTACCACCAAGACAACCCTGACAAAGCAACCGGAAAGATTTCCTGATGCAGGAAACGTTCATCCTAATTTCGGAGAACTTCTTATCCGGTAATCGTCTAAGATCGGACATCGGAAAGTATCGCCTTTGACGGGATCAACTTGTCCAGCGATTATATCGGATTTAGGTATCGCTGCGCGCAGACGAGAGCTCCGTCGATAACATTTTCCATCGGCAGCTCTCGGTGGTGTCCAACAGGAATCGATATTCGGAGCGGTGGCGGCGACCGGAGTGCTGGCTTGAAGGTACGCCGTGTAGAGCAGCTGCCCCGAGGGGTTGCACACCCCGTGGTCAGGGTGGAACAGAGGGAGGGACGGGGCCTGTATCGCCACCGGAGGCCTGTGAACGCGTGTCCCCGACGTCGCGTCATTGTTTGGGGACGACGATTACGGACTTGATTCGATTTCACTTCGACCCGTCGGAAAAAAACAAAACAATGGAAATGTCTTGGTCGGTCGAATCAATTTTTGCGCCTCTCCCTCGGCACTCGCGATTCGATTCTCCAAGGGCGAAGACGCGATCGCCCAAGAACTCCCCCGCAAAGGGTTGTTAGTCACTGCGGCGTTCGGTCTGAACGAAACTCGTGTGCAGAGATGGTCAAAATACGTTTGAAAAAATATTCGAAATGCATCTGGATATTAACACATTGACGTCGCGTCATTTTACAGTTCGAACAATTCGAACTATTATTACTCCGCCTATTGTAATTTACGGGACGGCGCGCGGCGCATCGGACGAGAATATAAAAATTCGCGACAACCCGGAAATTGTTTGCGCGAATGTGACGGTTGTTGCAATAAACTGTTCCGGCTCGCGTAAACCGACGCAAACTGCTTATTGCGCGCGCAATGGTAATTCATAGCTCTTTCAGATTTTCGTTTATTACAAAACTTGCCGGGTAAGTTCCGCGCTGCAATTGGCGAGAATGGGACACGTCGCGGACACCGCGGTTTTTACGAGCGTGAGTTTCCCACGTTAAGGAAGTCGAAACTTTCCACGATTTTTAAACTTCATTTCCGCAGGAGTTCAGATTTTCATTCGGTTGATACCGCGATTTTTTTCGCGAACGCGTGCGAAAATTCCTTACTCGGTTTCCCGGTCGCTGTATCGTGCGAAAGTATCTTGGACAAAAATGAACGATGCACTGTAAAAGTACAAGCTTGACTTTAAATTAAGTCCTGGTATATTGTCGTATTATCTCTATATTTATTAGTAGACTGCAGATCTTTATGCAAAATAAAAAATGTTTGCGTTGAAAAATTTTCTGCATATCCATTTTTATCATAAATGCATAAAATCCGCAGTCAATTTATTAGCAATGATTTGTTGCCATTTACCAGGCAGTTGGAGTACGATGAATTATTGCAGAAGTTAAATGGTTTAATTTTTCATTCGGCGCATGGAAAACGGAGAGCTCTTTAGGAAAAACAGTTCAGTTTTCGCCATCGACAAATAGAGTCGTATACCTTCGGAAACGAAAGTTATTATTCGGTTGCCGAATAACCATTACCAGGAATTTAATTAACGATTGTTCGACCGTTGGGCGCAGCTGGTAATATTCCAATGGTTCTACCACCGGAAACGAGGGATAATTTCTGGTGCATCGGCGGGCTTGCCGTGCTGGCAGGATATACTACTTACGAGATGCAATTGTTTCCGGCTTAACGTTCGATTGATTCACCTTCGCCGACGAAAACCGAGAAGAACGGAAACGTTCTTTCCCGGTTTCTCGAAATTAAACACACGTGTATTTTTCATTCCACTATCAACCCTTGTGTAGCCAACCGGGTACCCATCTACTGCGTTTCTTCCAACAACTTGTTCATGTTCCTCTAAAAATACTACAAAATTTCTGCGAACGGTTTTAAATAATGGCATTAAGGTTTTAAATAATCTATGCATTTTTGTTGGCTACACAAGGGTTAAACTACGTAATTAATCACAAGACAACATAATCAATCACATTTTCATACAGTCTCATTCATATACTTCATCACATGTGAGACGTTAACCACACCATATAACACAGAGTGACTATAGAAGCGGAATCCCGTTGGTTAACATAGTGCTTTGGTGAATGCAGTTCGGAATTCCCTATAGAAAAAAAGGAAGGGCCGGAATATTTCACGGGCCGCAGCTCGCCGAAATAGAATATTCAATTTTTTAATCTCTCCGCAGCGAATTTCGATATGGCGGAACTAGAACTCGGTGTCACGTGGCCATCCCGAGGGATGATAACCGGGTGACCGGTCGGGTGACTCGCATTGTCATTGAAATGCGTTTATAAATTTTTCAATTAGTCATTGCTATGCAAATGGAAGAACTAGCGGCGTGTTCCGCGCCGAAGGATTCGCACGAATTCAAGTGTATAATAAGGAACCCGGTAATTCAATACATACCAATTTGCCCCGCTCATCGTTCCCTTTTGTACGCGGTCGCATTTGCACGCTGACAATAAAGCGAATTAATCTTCCCTTCGATCTGCGTACCGCGGTCATTCCAATCACGAACTTCGTTGACCGGTCCCTATCGCAATGACACTCGGCCGGCCAAACAATTACACCTTCTAGCATGCCCCGTTGATAAATGCAACCCCTGATAAACTTCGAGTTCGCTGGCAGCCGGGCCCCGATGACAGTGAAAGATATCTACGCGCAGCACCGCGACTAATCAATGACACCCTCCTCAAAAATACAATTTCACGCGATAACGAAACCGTATCTACTCCCCGATTCTGCCTCGTTCTGTTCTTTATCCTTTTCAACGGTTAGGTGGCTCGTAGACTCGATGGGCAACGCATTGTGCAACGGTGCCTTTTGTCACGAGCAAGATGCGAAAAATTGATGCATAGCGGATGAGCGTAAAGGGTGGATGGCTGTGCACAATAACGTTTTCTGATGGATTACACTCTGCCTGCTAACACTGTTCTAGGCTCGAGCGGCGCGCTTCCACAGAGAGGAGTGTTCAATTTTATTGTGATTCGGTCTCGTCAAGCTGATAACAGCGAGAAGACTGTGTGCGGCTCCAAACGGAATTTCAATTGTGGCAGTCGCTGCCGCGTTCAATGGATAATACCTTTTCTGAATGAATAACATTAATCCGGCTCTGATAAATTCTTAAAATTTCGTGCTTTTGTACGAGAGAATATTTCATGAATAAAGAAATCATGAACATGTTCCTTCAGACATTACGAAAGACAATATATTTATCTGATCAGACGCGCTACAAGTTAAAGTCACTTTTTGCACTCGGAACTGGTCTAACTCTATACATATATACAGGGCATTTAACTCGAGCACCTAAATTATTTTCGCTGCTCTATATAAAGTAAGAAAAAATGACTAAATCTTATCACTATCAGATGCACGTCTCAAAACCATGGACATCCTATTTAGTGATTTTTTCTTACTTTCAATATGAGCGGACATAATTTAGGTACTTGAGTTAAAATTAATACCCTGTATATAATAAAAAAAATACGGTTGCTGCAATAAAACAAGAAAAGAAATTCAAGTTTATAAATCTTCAACAAAATGAAAATTTTATGTTTGAAGTTCCATATTTCAACAGAGTGCAACATTTTATATGTAGATATGAAGTTGACAGAGAGAACAGCTCATACAATACTTGAATGTTTAGCAATTGATGAGATACCAACATATTTAATTTTTATTAATATACTTATATAGAGCGAAAGCGAACCTCTGCAATACCTTACACGAGTCCAACAATGAACTTTTATCTCCTCGCCTACTTTTGCAACAATAATTCCAGTTACTTCCTGGTCTTCGGGAGATTAGGTTCGAGATATATATCACCGATCACAATAGTTCTAGTTACCTGGAATGATCGAAGTGGGCGGAGAGCTATTGTATCCGTGAGTAGAACCGACGTTTCATCGGTGGAAACATAAACTATAACGAGGCATGCCAGAACGAATTAATTTGTTCCAAAACCTTGTTCGTAACAGCATCTATTCGGTTATGTGTCTAGAGGTAATCCCTAAATAAGCTGAAAACCGTGAAAAAATCATAACTAGAACCCCTAAATTTCAAGACATCATTTCGAAATAACGTTCCGGCGGCGTCAGATGGAGTACAACAACGGGTATAATGATATCATCGATAGGAATTAAAGGATCCCCGATGGGATCAGCGGCTACGGCGAGATTCCGATAGACGGGGGAAGCAACGAGGAGAGCAGTGCGGCACGGCGCGGCGCGGCGGCATCGAGTATCGATACATTCCAGGAGGATTATCGCTTCGGCTGATCCGCGGGATGGCTGGGTGGTCTGCGCGAACAACGAATTTCAATTCGCGGTTCGTCCGTTCCCGGGGTGAAGACGGTCCCACCCCTGTATTTATCCCAGCGGAGCGGCGGCGGCGTGACTCCGCGTCATTTCCCAGGATACCCGCCACTTTCCCCGCGTTGGCCGCCTCGTAAAACTCAACAATACCTCCTACGGAGTGTCTTCCTGTTCCGTGAAACGACGCACGAATGCAAGGTGGCTCGTCGTTCGACGCGGCTAATGGAGACACCGTCGAGTGCCGGTTATTGCAAGCCGGAGTCTCCGCGAGGACCGAGAGGAACGAAGAAGAAAGGCGAAGAGCGTGTCGAGGCAGAGAACGGAAAGGCCAAAGAGAAGAAGAGAAAGAGAGAAAGGGTCCAAGAGGCAACGGGGGGATCGTTATTACGTCTCGTTTCGAGAGGAGAAAACCTCACGGTGAGGTCTTTCGTCGATATCCTGGTGGGTACCACCCTCCCGCCTCTTCCATCCTTTCCGGAGGATGGTTAACGCCTTTGAGCTGCGCGTGCTCCTACCCTTCCCCTTTTTTCAAGGCCCCTACCCCCAGAAGGGAGGGGGTGGGGGGCTTCAGACGCGAGCGAAGAACCTGGTCGAAAAGTCACAGAAACTTTCCACCCCTCGGTGTTCGCCCATCTGATTCGTCTAACAGAGCACTACTACTCCGAGAGTATCCTAGATACAGAACTCTCTCTCTCCCGGGTTCTCCATCAACGGACGTCAAAGGACGGTAACAAAGGTGGCTCGATTCGCGGAATCGCCCCCGTTGCCGCGTCTTCCGCCTATTTCTACGACCGGGCTTTCCTCTCCATTCTGTCGCAGGCACGATATATTGGATCGAGATATAATGGACGACGCGTCATTATCACTCGCAACCTGTCGCTCGCTTCCTTCCTGCCCCGCGCGATCCCAGCGCCGGGTAGTCGGTTGGAAAACGTTTTCACGAAATTGCCGGAGACGAGCTCTACCAGAAACGTTCCTCTTGTCGAGAAGTATTCTGCGCGAACTTGCCACACAGTGCTCCGCGACCCACTGAATTAACCTGGCACCCGCGGTAAAAGGAACGAACAACCACCGCCGACCGTGTTTTATCGAAAGCGGATCGAAGCAGCAGCTGTTCGCTTGGTTTTTACTATCTTCGCATTGCGTTCCTCTCACCGCGGTATGGCTGCTGCTCGAAATTTCTGCCATTTTTCCGAGAAGCCGCGAACCAACCGATTGCTCCGATAATTCCAGTGATCAGTTCGAATGGGACAAGCTGTGGGTTTTACGACGTTCATATCGCAACGGTGTCTCGAGCTGCGTTGCTCCACTACGCGGAATCACAGGTTACGCTCCAAGGACTGCTGAAATTATCGTTATCCTCGACTTCGTTCCCCGACATCTGCGTCACCACTTGAATTTTCAAGACTAATTGAATTCTCAAGACCTGAAGCTAATTCGACGCGCATAGAATAAGACTAACTGATGATTTTGCCAGTCCCAACGTTCCGGTGAGTTTGCGTATTTTTACTTTTTTGAAAGGATCGCAGATCACGTCCAGCTGTATAGGCCCCACTTAGACGTCTGTGCAAGCTTAACCCCTTGCCCTACGATTTATTTTACGGTTTCAGTGATTAGAACTGTTTTGTAGTTCGTATAATTTCCTAAAACACAGGAGAAAACTTATATCTATCGCTGTACATTAACAAAAGCAGAATAGAATTTGATATCGGTTTAAAGGAAATTAGTAGCATACATATTTATTAGACCCTGTTCAGAATCTTTATCACACGAGTCAGACACGATATTGTAGGAGAAGGGGTTAAATGAAAAAATATATTTTTTTTTCTAATTTCAACCGAGAAACGGCTTGTTACAATCACGTGAATCAGTCTATACGGCGCGGAGAGTCTAAGCAGGTTAAGGATTTAACAATCGGGAACGAAGAGGAACAAAAAGGATGTAAAATACGCGGATTCTGTAATAGTAGCTCACTCGCAGAACCTTTCTAAAATGTCCCTAAATAGACTAGAACTTTGCGAGTGAGCGAGCGAGTGCATGCAGAACTTCGGAGTTTCTCTAATTTAGTCACGTACCGTCCGTATTTCTTTGAATTCACTGGCCTCGATCGGAGCAACAAGCTTATCCCGTGATGCGATCGAGACGTGTCCACCTAACTAGGCTGGAACTAACCGCGATAAATGACTGAATAACTTGGCGAACGTACATATTCCGTGGCACACGAAATTACGCGAACTCGTCGCGTCGCGTCGCTGCAACAAAATATTATACGATCGTTCCGTTCCGTTCTTGTTGTCTCATTCGTACTTCGGCAAAACCGGCGATCTTTAGGCGGATAGGTTTACGTGACCGTTACGAAACACGGCGCATGAAACTCTGTTGCTCGATCGCGATCCTTCCTGATACAGTTTCGTGTTACGTCGCCGACTCATCCCGCTATCCTATTTTCCTACGAAACGTTATCTTTTTTTCGGTACCGTTATCCCCGTAGACGGTATCGTCGCGCAACAGTTGTATTCCGCGATTCATGATACCAGGAAACCACCGCCATTGAGCCAAAGATAGACATAATTTCACTCGAACACGACAGAGCTTCGATTATCCGACGGGATACCGAGACTGTGTCGGATAATGGGATGGTGCTAACCTATTTCTTATAATAGAGGAACCGTGGTGGGGTTAACGTTTATTTGTTATGGAAATATTGCCACTTCTCTCGAAATTACCAAACCGAAAAATACGTTTCGAGATTGCACGAAGGTTTCGCTTTGCATATAGGACGCTCTCGTAGGTGCCATAAGAGTTGCTATTTTGTCGAACTTCAACACAGGAATTGTTATCTGCCTTCTACTGGGTGAATTTTTAGCACACTTGATTTAAAAATTTGCAATTATATTAGATTATCCAAGATAAAGTATACTTTTCCAACATTTTCTACAATCCACGGAATTATGTGTACAATAAAAGATTGGTATGATTCTCAAATAATTATGATTAGATGAAAATAGTCTTTTAGTCTTAATAGTCTTTTTACGTTGAAATCAACCCAACAATCTTATATCTCACCCAGTAAATTGCTTCGTAAATGCATAAAATCCGCAGTCTAATTATGATCGTTTCTCTACAATTCACCTCCCAAAAATGCAAAATGAAGTTTTCCACAAACGTTATTGGTGAAGACTGAATTAAATATTTTATTGTATTACTCGCATTAAAATTTAGCATAAATACATAGGCATCGATATACATATGAAACCGGACGTACCAGATTTTACATTATCGATTGATTTTTCCATGTATGGTTGTTCTGTATCGGCAGTTACGAGTGCGGCTCGGGTACCGAGCAAACAACACGAGTTTTCAGGTAATCGGTAGCCATTAATCCGGAACGGAAATAAAAGGAACGAGCCCGATGATCGGATGATACACATCGCTGCCGACAGTGGCTAATAAGAGACTCGAACAGTGATTAGAAAATATAACAACGACGTTACGGTTGTATCTACGATCGGCAAACGGGGCAGCTCGGCTTTCCGTACTAACGAGGGCAATAATTATACACACTTTCTCCCGAGGACGGCCATGTTTCTGTCATCCCGAGTTCGATCGCATCGTGTTATCTGCCCGCTACTGTTATCTAATCGTCGCGACCATTAATACAGAAACGCCACCGGGCTGCTATTACTGTCGATCCTCGAAAGAATAAATAATGAAAACAAAGTTTCCATACCGGCTCGAATGGAATTCACGCTCCTAGCATGTTCGTTCAGCTTCTAGCGAAGGCTGTTAAAGCTGGGTAATACCCGGGAAGAGAGAAACGGTGCAAAGTGAAAAACTAATTTGTTTTCCGTCCTTTTGCCTTGGAACGCTGACGAGAGCATGCTGCGGATCTTTATGCAGATTCGTATTTTTACTGATTAACTTACGAAACCCGGCCATCAAACGGGAGTTTGTTTCTTCTATTATAAGTTTCGAGAAATTTCAACAAATTTAGCAGATCATAATGAAAATTGTGTTAGTCTCGCATTAAGCCAACGGTCCCCCGTCGCGCTCGCGGATTCCGAGAATCGCCCTTCGGGAGTTCCAAGTTTAAGGTGAAACTTTCCACTTTATTGCGTTTTAACCATTATACTATAAATGCATGAAATTCGCATCGCTGGGTCGATGGTGAATAATGTACCGCATAAAATGCAAATGTGGAAACGAGAGGATTGATCAAGTTGAAGTTACTATTAAAAGTTTAATGTATATGTACGGGTGCCATTGAGCGTACAGTGCTCATATAGTTTTCTAATTTATTCCTTTCCTTTAGGCATACACGAAGTCAGTCCCGTATCACTTACGAAACAAAACGAGCGCACACGTAACTAGACTCCGAATAGACGTGCACGTAAATATCACGCGCTACTGGCTCGGAAAAGGATCGAAAATTATGTATTCAGATTTTTAATCATTGAAATAAATTTTTTGGAATGATTTTATAGCCCTGAATTATAGTTTGAAGTATCTCAGTAAATTCTGATGGAATTTCTAAGAAGTTTCCAACGTGACAGATACCATTTCAGAGTTAACCTAAGAATAATTCCTAGAATGTTGTAATGTTGCTTTTAAGGTAGCAAAGTCGTTAAGGGATGAAATGAATATTTATGTTATTGCTGCTTCCCACAATCAATACAAAACATTTTTATTTTGCATGAAGATCCGCAGCCTAATATTAACAATTGAGCATTTCAAAATTCATCGGTATATGTTCGATATTTACAAAAATTAATAAGTGATTCCAAACTTTTAACCAGTAGTGTATGTACAGCAATTATTAGTGGTGACTCTGAATCACCTCTCGCGACTGCTAACGGTTAAAAATGAATTTACACAATTTCATCAATTTTCCCAGCGAGGAAAATGAGGGGGTGAATTATTTCCGAGAAGAGTTCGGAAACTGATGAATATTTATACGATTCGGGGTGGTCTCTTTCGAAAGTAGAGTACTCGAAATAGAATTAATCCGTTCTCGGATCATTAAATAGGTTTCAGGAGGTTTCCATGGAGCCCTTTATCCAGCCATAAGCTATACGGTCGCGCGATACATTTTCTATCGAGTGGGGCCCTCGGTTCTCGAGGATCCTCGACGGCGCGGCGTTGGGTACTAGTAGTCGGGACCGCACGAATGTCCGTGAGATTATGCTTGTTCGTCCATTCGCAATTAATAGTTCTAATAGAGATACGCGGAGGCACGATAACAACGCCGGTTCTTCCATCGGCGAGTCGAATAACAGTCCTCGAAACTTCGCATCTATCCCCCTTCAGCATCCCGTTTTCGATTACCGTGTTATCTTTCAACGGCGTTATCTGAACGACGGTATCTCGACGCATTATGCTCATTGCCGCACTCCCGTATACGCTACTACGTGCCGCTGCAATCGATCCTTGGAAAAAGGGGGACCGGATTCCCAGGGTGCATTAAACTATCTATCAATCTATTTCGTATATAAGAGTCGCGGGAAGGTACGTACACGCGCGTCTAGCTACAGCACGTGCATCTACGAGATCTCCTCCGCCGCGCGCAGAATGCGCACGTACACGAAAACCATCGGTGGAGAGGTGTCTTCCCGTTGCATCCGCTGCGCCACGCTGCATCCGCGCGCGTGCATCGCTCGCTCTGTACGTGCGATAATGCGTGGGCGGCGTACTCTCCACGGCAAAAGTGAAACTGCCCGCGACGATTCCCCGTGAGAATGTCACGGTTATTCCGAATACAATCGCAATCGAGGCGAGGAGAACTCGGATAACTCCCGGAAAATTATAGTGTACTCTGCCGTGCTTGTTTTCCATCTTCGACACTGCAGTAGCAAACATTTCTTACCTTCCGCAATATTCAAGAACTTTTATCTTATGTCGGGCGAAATAGAAAGTGGGAACCACATTTTACGCAAAATTATTAGGTCGGCAACTAAATTCGCGGCCATTTGTTTCGTAATTCTTTTATTGTATCATTATAACCTCGTTCAATGACCAAATCTTTTGAACTCTATATCATTGGAAAGCTCTAAATTTTGCGATTAATTTGTTTGAGACTTTGTTTGAGAAAATGTGGAGGCCGCGAACTTGGTTGCCACCTTTCGGAAGAAAAGTGAAACGAGCCAAAGGAAATTTTATAGAGCATTTGAAAATTACCTAAAATTGCCGACTTTTAAAATTGTATATCACCAACTTCGAAATGTAAAATAGTTTGCTGTTATGTATTTGGATACTGGGTTAATTGTCATGTGCATTAGTTATAAATAGATTGCGGATGTTTATGCAATTTTTAATTTTTGTAGACAAATTTTAAGAAAGTGGTACCAAATAAAATTCTATTTTCATTGGGGTAATAGCATTTGTAGATCCAAAATAAATAAAAATCGTGCTAAATTCTGTTGGACTTAATACTCCAGCATTTTTTGAAAATCTTTATAAGCCATAAATGCCTGTACACGGCAGGTATAAATGGATGAACTGAAATTCGGAGCGAAATTTTTCAAATAATGCAACGCAATGGATAGATGCCAGAAAATATCGAATTGTAAGTTGTTCGTGCAGGTTCTACTACGGGGCAGCAACGTCGGTTGAGAGACAGCCCGTATAATTCAATGTGGTCCGTGTAAATTGATCGCGCGCGGATGAAGTTCGTTCCTGATCGATTCCATTACATCCCACTCGAGATGCCGAGGAACACGATATACAAAAGCACCGTGCGCACGTTATAAAGTATAGACTACACCGGTACTTTTGCCGAGGAATGTACTGGCCGCCGCCACCACCCTGCCAAACAAGGGAATGGTACCCCAACAAAAGGAAGGTCTTCGCTCCACCATGGCACAATGCGATCCTGTTCGACGTACTTCCGCCCTGTTGCGTTTTTCCAATTCTAGTCGAGACTCTCTCCCCACCCACTCATGTGATCCGCTCTTTCTCTCCCCCTCTCTATCTCTTTCTCTCGATCATAGTACTGCCAACAATCATTCCAGAAGTTTCGCTACCAACCCCCCACCCTATACACCAACCCCCATCTTGTCACTCGAATCCGTCGAACCCTCGCGACCCTCGCAAAAACCCCCACGAACCCTCTGGCTGGACAACACATGTTTTCGCGTGTGTCATCGGAAAGTGACGTGTTACGATATTAACACTTTACGGACGTGACGTTTTCACGTCGCCTCACATTAAAAACTGCCTAAGTCCATTTTTTATGGAAACTCGGTTTTCAGGGTCGCCTGGTTAAATTGTAAAAAATTTGTAAAAACCGTGGTGCCCAAGGTGGTTCGGAACCCGCCTTAAAACTGTAGGTCCTGTCGCTTAATAACCATAGCAGTTGAAGAAGCGACGTAAACTAAAATAATAAAACCGTCGCCTTGTTAGGTACTTCAATATCTACGGTTTGAGGGTAATGGTTCAGCGATAAGTTGTTAGATAGCACCACAATATCAGAATTTCAAATCTCCGTACATGTAAAGCAAAATAAGTTCCTTTCGCCTCCTGTGAAATTTACTTTTTTGGACTTGGAAAATCTTCGTATGAGGCCGACGATATCTTGGCCTTGTCTCATATCGGTATTCAATGCATTTACGTTTTACTTTCTGGTATAATAAAATTTATAATTAGAACAAGCATTTCAAAATGAATCCGCTGTCTAATTATTAGGAATTTCGTGAAGTTATATCAACTTACAAGGTTATTATGAATTTCATTGATCTTTCGAACTTGTTACGAGCCATAAATGTCAAAAGAAAAAATCGCAGACTAATCATAGCTACGATTCAGTTATATTTATAAACATCTGTATACGATAAAATAAAAAGAAGCAGGCGAATAATTAAGGCGAATGTTTACAACCGACCAACTTTATAATTCCAGTGGAAATTAACCAGTCCGAGGTAGCATGGCGCAACAATTTCTTGTTTAAATCGCCTTTACAGGGAACTTAATAGGTTCCATATCGATAATTACAGTTATTAGCTGTAATAAACTTGTTTAATAGGATTTCGGTACCAATAATTACATCATAATTAAATCCCATAATTATCTAGCAATCACATTCCGTCCTGACATCAATTATTTCTGCCACTTAAATCGCGGTGATTGATAGATGCCGGATAATATTGATGCGAAATCAAATTAGTCGTATTAGACGTATTCATCGACTTGGGGAAACAATCAATAAACAGAAGAGCATTTGCATAAAGCTCGTGGCGCGTCGGTTTTTTCCCCGATTACCGTTCGCGAGAACGGGATCCGCGAAAACTCCGATTGTCCAATCTTCCGGGCCGAAATTCCGATTCCAGAGGGGTCAACGGGTGGGCGCCAAAAAAAATTGCCAATCCGCCGGGAACCAATTTTAATTCCCCCGGAAAAAAGAGGTATACGACGCGCGGGGGCCACAATACCAATTTCACGGCTCAAAGAAGCCCCCGGTTAGCATTCACGTCTGAACCATCAAACTTTGTTGCACTCGTTCTTATCTCGGCGCGCTCTCGAGTTTATAATCTCCCGGAGCTCCAGAAATTTACCGAACAGGCTTGGTTCGCTCCCGGGGAACGGCTAGGCAGGGAACGAGGGGAGGAGAGCGTGTTGCATCGGCGCCAGAGGTGGGCATTGTTTGGCGAAACAAATATTTCAAATACCATTTAATATTTTAGATTTGATTTTGCTGAAACGAAATATAGTATTTGAAATAAGATATACAATTTCGAAAGTAAAATATTTCTATTTTAACGATTTGATCCACAAAATAAAACGTAAAACAATAAAAAAATATATATAACAATCTATCAAAGTAGGGAATAATTAAACTATCTAGTTGTTTCTCCGATTTCATCATTTTCGACTTTAAACGCTTTATCTGCTCGGAAAGTTATCTGAAAGACTTAATATTTTAAATGTCGAGGTTCCAAGGTGTTCTGATTAGCGAGAAAAAAGAAATTTTGTTGAAATTTGAATTTTGTCCACGAGAAGCGGGTTACTGGACAACTGTGCGGCGTTTCCGTTCACCGAGGAGCACGTCGCCGCGTTACGCGTGTTTCATGGTAACCGCGGCGAGCAAATAGGTTAATGCAACGACCTTATGCGCGGCAATTTTTGCCCGTGGCCGGTCTACAATCTACCTCCTACGTGTCCCGAGCGAGTCATTAACCTCGCGCTAATTAATTACCCGGTCGACTCTCTTTCCAGCGCGAAACATCGTCACTGTCTCCTCTACGCGATCCTTTCCTTGGGTCTCTCGCTCTTCCTCTTTCACCGGTCGTTCTACCTGGCCCCTGTCCCACGGCCAAAGGCGGCAATTTTTACAACGAACGAGAACGAAGCATTCCCGTAGTTCAGATCCAATTCGTCTGTGTCCGAACGAAAGGACAAATTGTTCCGTCCACGTCACACGAACACCGACAAGCCGCGACGAATATTTTTCTTTGAGCCCACGGAGTGCTTGTAATCCTCTGGAATCCCCAGATGGGTCCACGTAGACCCGTCCCTGTATTTTTTTTCTTTCCTCTGGCCGGAGATCGAAAAAATTACGGCGGTTTTTAAATTCTATAGGAACAGAGGTAAGATTTTATTGAAAATAATTCCAGAAGATTTACACGAATAAAAAGTTTGATTCACTCGAAATGTAATACGTTTTAGGGGTGCGTTTCAACCTGCAACTCGCCAGAAGATTATCCTGCATATGAAATAAAACGAAAATGTGAAATACTCTGACCTGTAACACTTTCGTCGTCCGAGGTCATTCAAGCTCATTTAGTCCCGTTCAAAATTTAGCTTAGCTAGACGGAACAGCGTAAATTCCATTTGAAATATTTTTTACAACGAGCCACACAGTTTGGGAAATGATTGCGCGCCGAACTTCAAATGGAGCACCCTGTCTACGAGTAATTTAAACATACTGTTTCATTATGTTCATTCTATATAATATTATGAAAATAAATTTTTACTCAATTTCTGTTTATAATTGTCTGCTACACTGATCGACCCCGCGTCTAAGTAAAACGTGTGAAATTGGTGCAAGAAACAGGATAATTGGACTAGCTACTGAGAAAAAAATCAAATCGACCGGTGCGCAATTATGCGATAGTTCAAACGGTAACCCAGTCCCGAATCGCATGGTGGGATCATGAGAACGACTCTGAACAAGCGTCGCTTATGCTCGTCGAATGCGGACGCGACTTAAAAGACGCTGCGACGGCTGGCCTCTTCCATTTTAGTGGGAATCGGTTTAAGATGCTTTAATTCCGCCGTTAAATCCGATACCACGTTAATTCACTGATTCGACCGGACTTCTCCATCCGAGCAATGTCTAGCCCCTCGACCAGCTAATCGAGGATGGAAACGATTCGTCTACCAAGAGAAATCGGGGATCGCATAATCCCGATTATTCCACTCCCGTAAATATCGCTCGAAGAGACGGCGAGATTGATTCCGCGAAACTCGGGAAACGATATCCCGGACTGTTTCGATTCTCCTCGATTGAATTCGTTCTACTCGGTCTACTTTTTTTCCATATGTTATCTAGCCCTTGGCTGCGACTCGATCTAGCCGGGACGTTAAAAATCCGTAGAATAAATAAAGTGGCACGGGCAAATAAAGAAATGGATATCGAAATCATACGGGATCGTTAATTGTTCAGACTGATAAAAAAAAAAGTCCGCGTTACTATCCGCGGGACATTACGACTACCGCTATGATCAGGATGAGAAACGCCTTGAAATCTTCAAACTTTTGGGTCACGCTTTATAGCAATTGCCGAGGCGTTAACAAAAAAAATAATCGATTCGTTTCGTCTCTGATTGATTTTGTAGACCGCACAAGGATTGTGGAGCTACGGTAAAATCCGTGTAACCAACTGATAACCAATCACAGCTCCGCTAATATGGCATGAAGACTTGTATTTATTTCATTCGTACACGGCTGCACAATTATCTGCGACTGAATTTGCTATTAAAAAGCTTGTTTTCTTGGCGGTATACTCTATTGTAGTCTATTTCTAAAAATATCTTGTTAAATAGAATAGCAAGGAGAATCGATATGTATAAAAAAAAATGTAAGTATCCATTTTAAAAAATGTAAATGACCTTCATACGACCGCTACGCCTCCAGCTGGGGAAAAATGATTGACACCATTTTGTAGCCGTTTAGAAGCCATTCATTTTTTCCTAACTTCAACCAAAACAAATATACAGCTTGGTTAAAAAAAAAGTGTACCAGTATTTACATGTATTAGTATGTATAATTTCCCATAAGACTCTCCTAAGTGGATGATCTTGATCAACAAGGTGTGTGAAATTACGGATCAAAGAAAAGGTTAATCGTTGACACTGCTGTGAACTTTCTGCACCTGTGCGCCAAGTTACTCGACATCGTATTTGGCTGCGCCCTTAATCATCACTGTAAGTTCTCGTCTACCAATTACTATACAGTTCCAAAAGGTAGGGGGCGGATGATTAGGGGTAGTTAAATTTCCTACTTGAAAGTTGGGAACGGTTTCGGTATTCGACAACCACAAAATCAATCTCTTGTGTAAGATAGTTCTACGGAATAAACTAGAACTGCAAATGTAAACTATTATAAGCTCATTATCCTCGGGAACTATCGGTAATACACAGACGTGTAGCACTAAGATTTAGGATTAACGTTAACTTGGATCATTTAGTATAACTAATTTACTCGAAGATACCGAACACGTCCTACTTATGTAGACCAGACATTTGAACACAAATTAGTTTATATTTTCTATCGATCATTATCAATTTCTCTCAAGGTACTTCTTGTAGATACATTAGAATTATCAGAGATTGATTAATTAAATTACTAGTTAAAGCTCCAGGCGAAATAAAACAGTAGGTTTTAATCCGAAACTTAGGAATTCAATTGTGAAGCAAGGAATTAAATATCCTGGTAGGTTAAATAAGAAACAACCCTAAAATTTCTATAATAAATATTCTACTAATTCTAATATGTATAAATATTCACAAACGTGTAAAATCCGCAAAAATGGAATTGAAACACACTGTTCTATATTTTCTGAATGGATTTATCCGAAGACAAGGGTGCAGAATTACAAGGAATCTCGTCTGGTAGGAAAACGGGTTTGATTGAGGCAGCGGCGCATCCCGAATTTCTTCGGAATTACGTCTGACCGAGACAATAAACGTAGTCTGTCGAAGTTAATAGGGTTCTGTACGCTCGACTTCAGCCCCGTGTAACCGTCGGCGATGTATATTAGAGCGCGATGAAATTAATCGATTAATTCAGCTTCCGTAAAGCTGGTGAAGCACAAACGCGGCCCGATGTAATTCGAGCGAGCTTAAACCGACGCGGCGCGGTGCGGCGGATGATTCGTGCATCGGTAGGCACCTAGTACGCGCGGATTCGAGCCCGACCTTACGTTAATAATCCCAACGGTTTCTGCATCGTTACCCACTTACTGCAATTGCACGAGTGCCGCGTCGACTCTGACGGTCGCCGGATGGTGCATGGCCGTCCTACGTGATCCGCGGTATTACGTCAACGTTGAAAATGTCGATGATACTACCCGAAGACACGAACATTCTAAGGAGCCGCACCGCACGGGACGGAAACATCAATGATCTTGACTTCATTGATCTCATGGAAATAACAAGAGTCCATTTGGTCGTTATTCCTCGTGAAAGAACGAATCGGAAGTCCGGAATAAATTTTTCACACGTGAGATTTCGCTTTTGAGGAAAACGAGGTCTGAAATTAGTCCACTGCTCATACTATTAGATAAAATCGGCTAACGTGACTGGCCATTACTCACCGTTTCTACTTAAGATAAAGTATCAGATAAATTGTGAAAAATTATTTTAATTAACGCGTTCGCTACCACTATCCGTCTCGGTAACGAACTGCATATTTAAATTGCTTCAAGCAGTGTAGGGTTCGTAAAATACGAGCAGCGTTTACTTTAACAAGTATTAATGTCATTTTGACTTTACGTTCGCCGTAAATATATTTCTGCTCGAGAAAATTACGCGTTATTAAACCATCTGTAAATAGAGAAATTTGCATGGAGATGCGACGTGTTAAAAGTATGATGGAAATAATTTAATGGAGGAGAAGCAGTAGTTAAATGAAAATACATTTCGCCCCTTGGTAGTCTTTTTACGTTGAAAACAGCATGCCAATATTCTTAGATTTTTTATATTCTTCACTGTTTTAAATTCCAGGCGGTTAATCTCGTCATAAATGTATAAAAATCCGCAGTCTAATGAAACTAATTATAAAAATGCATCGTAACCGAATTCATTTGGCGGTACGATGCGAAACGCCATATCCAAAGCCACGAGGCGCCTAACCGTCGGCGTATCGTCATTTCTCCATGATCAAAAACAGACGGAATTAAAGAGACGATAATTACCGAGCGCCTCATCATTCTCCGCGTATTGTGCGTGGCGTATGGGAGACGCGTTACAAGAGTATCATTCGCGGAATACAAACGCGCTATAATACCGTGCGAGAGAGTACGAGCCGGCGAAATCGCTGCAGGCACGCCGCGCCAGGCGAAATGTAATCAACATACTTCGGTGGTGTAGGGTGCAAAAAAAAAAATAATTCCCCTCGCGACTGCGGGGGAGGACGGACACTGTAGGCAGCATCCCCCGCGGCTGGTATTATTCTCGCGCAACCCCAATTTTCTTGCCGATGCACCCTCCGAGGGCGGCCACAGATTTTCAATCTACATTTCTCTTCCACCCCCGCACGCCAACTCCCGCTCTCCCCCCGCCGTTATCGGCCACCCCCAAGCTCGAATTCCCCCGCTACCCTGATAGGAGGAAAGTGTAAATGTGCCGAAAAAAGCGGCGTGGAGCGCGCAAAAAAAAAACAAAAGATATCGACGATCGAAAAGGGTTGCACACACCCCCGTGCAGATGAACTCCCGTTCAACCCCCATTTGCGCTACAATCCCGACCTCCGCGAGGATGTTGAATGGCGAGGAGAAAAAAGGATCCGTCGTAGACGATTGTTGGATGCATCGCGCCAACAATTAAATCGTTATCAGGCCCGTCGCCGCGCCCCGATTCGACTGGAAATAACGCACAATGCTGATTCCGATGGAATGAGAAGGTCGCTAATTATTAAATATTCGGAAGAGTTAAACGCTTTTTCGGGATGAATTAAGTATGTTTGAAATCGTTCCGACTCACGTGCACCCGTCTGTATGTATGATTGATAATAACACAATTAAATTTAATTGCCTTTGTGATCATTGTATGATTTATTTCATCAGATCTGCCTGTTTCGTTCTTTAAGTACACAACCACTTTCGTGTCCTGGTTTTGATTGTAACCATACCAAGAACATTATTCCTGCATGATAGAATTTGTTCGATTTATTAGAACAGCGAAAATTTAAACTGAAAGAATTTATTGTCTATAGACTAGCGAGTGAAAGTATCGCGTTACTACACATTGATATTTAAATTGGTTGCTAGCCTACAAACAATACATTCTCTCGGCTCCACTGTTTATTTGATTGACGTGTTCTATCATTCTGAAAATTTAAAATAAAATCCTGGCTTCCGATAGATTTTGTTTGGAGCAATTGAATTGTCGATCAATGGTCTTGCTTAAATTGTACGGTGATATATGATCTTCGTTATGCAGTTTGACCATGAGACAAAATTATTGGTAAGACGGATCTAATCAGCTACAGTTACCTGAAAGGACTCGCTGGAAAAAGAAGGTGGAAAGTTCAAGCCCTATTTTTGCTTGATTCCGATTTCCAGAAGGATGGGAAACAGAAGAAAAAAGAAAATCCATCGTTGGCAAGAACGTAATTTCAAAGCGTAGACAGAAGTAACGAGTCCAAGAGTATATTACTGAATCTAATTTCGTTCCAAATTAAATTAGCCCGCGCGCCACGAGAAAATCAACCATAAACGCTTCCTTTCGCCCCCGTTTCTCGTCCTGTCTCTCGTGCTGTCTCTCTCCTTTCCGTTCGCGAAATAAATTTGATACGCATATTCAACAAGCTGCTCGAAACCGTTCCAGGACCAATTATTGTTCCACTCGCGAGCTTCCGTCTTTCCAACGAAACAAAACGATCCGATTAATTTCGAGTTCCCACAATAAAATGCGGCGTCATTCTACGAGAAACGATATCGTTCCAGTTTTGCTCTCCTAGACGGCACGCCTATCTAAATTACGGAAGACCAGGCTCGCAGAGGCCATGAATTCTATGCTGGAAACCTGTCTATTTAATTCAAAGGTATTTCGAGTACGCCGTGGTTCTTTAAGCTTCTACCTTATAAGCAGACCGTGGATATTTGTGGGATTTCCAACTGGCTGTGTTTTTCATGAAAGAAGACCAGACTCACCTGTAACAGAAAAAAGTGAAATATTAAAATTTAGTATTACCAACATATAACAATAATATGTGTCATCAAATCCAACAAGCCCACCCTGATCACCGATCATCGATCAATCGAAGCTTGTCGACATCAATCGTGATCTAAATCGGTACCGATCTGCAATATATAATTCTATTTTATTAGAAATTAGAGACTTCAGCTTTAATTTTCAAAAAATCATGATTTTATGATAGCTATTCAAAGTTTGACAAATTTCCAGCGATAAATGACCGAACCTTCAAATTTTCTGTCGAGCGTATTAATAAAGAATGTCGCGCTATTCGACCTACATACTTTTTTGAAGAAGCGCGGACTGAAAATATCCAAAGTGGAACGATATTGGCAACTTTCCCCTATTTCTCTGGCCTCGAAACAGCTGTCGAAAAAGTCTGGAACGAACCAGCAGCGTAGGTGCGCCGTAAAAGCGAGAACTGGAATGAGCCCGAGGAATCTGGGCCGCGGAATTAAGGCGGTTTTGATCACTCGTGTTCCATCGCCGCGAAACCGCCATTCGCGCCGCTCGATGTTTCAATTTCACGCGTCGATTTTCAGATATCTCTGACTGTTCGCGCCCGCTCCAAGATAGCCTTTATCCAAGCAATTAGATCTCGCCGATGGACCCATTAACTCGCCATGCTTCTCGCTCGCAACCACTCGAAAACTCTCGCCAGCTATTCACCGGGTAGAACTCTTACCTGGTGACGCAACGAGAACCGATTCTGCAACGCTCGGATATACGAACGTCTTATCTCGCATTTGCATAGTCGCGCTCGACGAGTGGATCGTTTCACGACAGCCTTGAGTCGATGAAAAAACAATTTTCTCATAACGCGCCACGCTCGTAAAACGACCATAGAAACGCGCTGATAAATGGTATACATAGTTGGCAGTCGACTGGGTTTAATGCTTCATGCCGAGGCGGCTTTGATGGTTTCGCGAAAGGCTATGGTGGACTGTGGAATGAAGATGTAAGTGGAACTTGACAAATTGGCTTTTAATCGTTGGCTGAAGTTGTTGAATTTTGAATGAGTTTTGGAGAAATGTTTGACCTAAATATTCGGCAAAAATTTTGATAAAATAGTGACGAAAATATTTGACAAAATTTTGATGAAATATTGTTAAATATTTAATACGACAGGAACACAAATTGAACCTAATACAAAAGAATATTGCAAGAATCATCATCGTTGTGTTACAGATTCTATCAGGATACGTCCATAGTTTCAGGATCCGAAAATTCCTAGATCGAACGCTAGCATGTTTCCCTAACAAGCGAGATACCAGCTCTATCCAATCCGGAGAATGTTCAATCGAAAAGCGTAGCAGCGATGGGATTAATTTTCCAGAATACTGAAACACTCGAGGCACGACGACCAGGATCCCCGAGAGCGTTCGGCACTCGCCTACTCGAGTTCACCGTCCTCTGTAAAATTTAAACGACGTTGTTGCGTCGGTCACCGTATTTCACACTCGCCAACCAGTCGGGACTTCACCGTGGAAATAAATATTTCGAGAAAGTACAAAGCGTATAAAAGGTAAAATACGACTCCGCTGGCTATCTCTTCCCCGGCGTGGCGATACTGGCTACTCGTAATATTTCAATCCTGCGCGGTGCGCGCTGTGGCCAGCGAAGAGGTACTTCCTAGACTCGCTGTTTCCACCGTGATCTTCGGTGCGCGGCGCGGCGGTCATGCTCGATCTCCGGGGACGAACGTGAAAAATCTGGCCACTTGGAATTGTAAACAGAACATTACCGGGCATATGTTACCCGGAACTTTATCACAAAAGAGTATTTAATATTATTGTCCATATATTGAAATTATTAATAGAGCATTTTACACTTGATGCAGAAACTGAGCTTCAATCTTCAATTTAAATAGAGTTTATTTCAATATGTTTATTTCAATATGGTTGTCATGTATTCTTTTTATAAGTATGCAAACACATGAATATATTTGCAATAGTATCATGTGATATTCTATAAAATGTGGTGGTAAATGAACGTTTTCTATTTGTTGATAGAAAATATTCTTTTTATACGAACGCAAAAATAAATATATAAGCAATATCATTGTGTGACGTTCTATCGAAATGTGATGGTAAATACTGTGTGGTATGAAAAATATAATTTCTGGCGCATTATTCTAATCGAAAGAATCTTTGATCGATTATTTCGAGTAACACAGTTACCGTATTCGAGACGAATAAGTACGCGTCGCGTCGCGGCAATACATTCGATCGGCAGCTAGGCTCGGGAAGAGGGAGCGTTGCCAAGAAGGCGCAATTTCAATTTCAGAAAGTTGATTTATTCCCATTTTCGCTCTACCGCACCGGGTCCGATCGTCTCGCAGACACCTTCCGGAATCTGCCAGTCGCTCCCTCGAAGTCCTGGGTCTAGAAATTCGCCAGCGTCGCCTTCGAAGAGAGAGAGAGAGCCTTAATCGTCCCTTCCAGCTTTTCCCTCGAAATTTATGCGTCTCCTTTAGACTCGGAGAATATTGCTTGTTTCGGGCGCGCGAAATATCAGCGGATACTTTCTCGCATCCTATTTACGCTGGATCCGTGGCCTCGCCCATTAAACCGAAACTATCGCCTCGTTTCCGCTCCGAAAGAAGCGCAACGATAGCTCGTCGTCGTATTTTTTTGCCCCCGTGGATTCGCGGCTCCAAGGGGTGGAATAATCTCGCGATCACGTTTAATCAGAGTGTCAGCCCGGCGAAATTTTATTTCGCCGTTGGACTATCAATTCGCATCGCCGAGAGATAACGCGGCAAAGAGGGCAGAGAGCAAACGCTTTCGGCCGAGCGGAACGCGATACCGAGGAAGGAAGAGTCTCTTCCACTTTCCTCAGATTCTTATCGCCTCGAATCGCAGTCGTCGCGCCGCGGAATCTATCGGAGAAACTTTAATCGAGCTCTTCACCGTGGCGGATGGAACGCGCGGCCACGATGCATAGTGGTCCAAGTGCTCTATACTCTATCTAGATCCTAGACCATGGTTTCCGAACGTGGACGCTGCACACTGTTCGCCACAATGCTGAATGGTCCAACTTTCGAAGCATCAATTCTAAAAGACATTTTGTCATAAACTGTACTACGCACAATTTTCACTAAATATATGAATCTACTGTGAAAACTGCAATTGAATATGAAACTCGATACAACTTGATTTTCACAAGTTACGGTTAGTATTGTATTGTGAGGCCTAAATAATAAAATGTAACAAATGGTAGTTTTACCATTGGATTTTAATATTGGATGTTTAAACAATCCCTTATAGTTGATCCGACCTGAAAGATCGGATCTTTCTGCAAAATAAAAATTTTCTACCTGATTTTAATATGTTCAATAGGTTGATAATAATCTGTTTTAAACACTGACTCATTGTTGTTATAAATAGGTATAGAAGACAATGTCTGTGGAGGCTATAAATAAAATAAGAGTTTGAAAAAACGAGCAATTGAAAGTTAAACGAAACGTTTGATAAAGGAGATCGGCAAATCCCGAAGGTTTAATCCGAAAATTCCGTGTCGCCGTGAAAATTTACGTCGCCGAGTCGATAATGGATATTATCTATTCAAAGCAAATGCAGCTTTTATCGCGATCGACATAGGAAATTAGTATCACGTGTTCGCGAAATAAGTCGCTCCGTTATTGATCCGAGCAAGCTCGAAGCAGCACGAATCCCCGCGCGGCCTGCCCCGGACCGGCGGCAGCCCCACGGTTCCACGACTTTTCGATCTCCGCCGCTCTCCGGTGCCATCTTCTAGCTAATCGTCGAGCGAATTTCCTGGATCGCGAAAGCGAAAGCGAGCGGTGAAAATCGGTGGAGCTTGTTTACCGGGGCGCCGCGACGGAGCAACGGAGATATTCGTGAGAACCCCGGGACACAATCGGCCTTTGTGCGTCTCGCGGCTCGATCCTCGATCGAGCAATGATTCTGTTACGTGAGAGGCCGATCGAGGCTGGAGGAAGCGACTCGCGGGAAAGATCGAGAATTAAGCGAGGGGTTTGGTATATTACTCTTGGTACGTTGCGAAAATAGTTGCCACAGCTCGCGGCGGTGATTGTACAAGTCTTCATTAGTCCCGAGTGATGCTTGTCAAAATTGTCTTATTGTTAGAAAAACAGTCGTCGAGTTTAATTTTTGACGAGCACAGTCCGCAAGAAAAAAAATTCTCTAAAATGCGCCTTAGAATCCAAAATATGTCACATTTTCTCCAGAATTTTCGAACGCAAAATCTAATTTACTGTGTAACTACCCTCGCGGAAAAGCTGGAGGGCTGAAATTTTGCTCATTGTCAGAGGCGTTTTTCTCGGTAAGCTTTCGAGTGGTTCGATAGTCATTGAAAAACCTGTTTTGACCATCTTAATCGTTCAATTTAGTGCAGACCTGGATTTTGCAATTTTTACATAGATCAATTATGATACTGTTTGAATCTGGACGGATTTTCGCGCGGCTGTCCGAGCGGAGTCGAGCGGAGTCGAGTCGAGCCGAGGGTGTAGCGTTTGTGCGTTTCGTTCTAAATGGCGATGGGAACGAGGGTTGACGCGCCGACGCCCCCATACGAATCAATATGAACGTATCAACGGGATCGTCACGCGAAACGAAGATTGCTCGTAATTGCATCGTTTCCACGAATCGGGCAGAGGAGAGGACGGAAATCGGGAAAATTGGTATCGAAAGGAATTTTCTCTTTTCGCTGAAGCGCGCGTGCGCTTCCAGATCGGAACGCATCGGCGTTGGCCATTTGATACGAATTGCCGCGATTTATTTCATTATCGATGCCAGCCGTCGAATTATATAGGAATCGTTGCTCGGCCATTGTACTCGCCTCGTTCTCATTAATAGACGCGGGTCACAACTGTTGCCAACGTGGCAGGGGTCCGACGCGGTCCGATAAAATCGATGTTAGCGTAACGTCGACGACGACGACGACGACGACGACCGCGTTTAATTCGACCGTCAAACCTAAACGTCAAAAACTGTAATTACGTGGGCGACCGTTCATCCACGAAATTCGTTTTCGGAACTTCATACAGGCTCCGCTTTGTGAGATTTCGCTCTCTCCCGCCTCCCATTCTGCCGCCGCCCTTCACCCCGTTCCCCAACCCTCTTTTCTACACGTTCACCGTGGCCAGCAAACTGTAAAACAACCGTTGAAAACCACGATAACGGAGGTCCTATAGCGCAGATCCCGATGAATGCTTTGTAGCATGATTACGTTTCCGGCTCGTCCGTTTCCGCTATCACATTATTAAAAAAGTTTATTTCGATCGCGGAACCCGTGCCAATGACGACAGTGGACCCGCGCGCTCGCAGCTTTTGTCGAGCCACGGCGGCTTTGATCTATTTGCGTTCTCTTATGGGGCGGTAGTACCTCGTTAGTTGCTGTGCGAATGTACGCGTTGATTATTTGATTGGATCAGCTTCGAAATGGATATTGATTAAACGCCGCTGGAAAATCCCCGGCGGCTATAAAGAATAATCCCGGCATAATTTGTCACACCAGAACTGCCCAGCTGTAAACGCCTCCAGTTTGTATTGTCTTCCAATCCGTCACGCTCGAAGCTAGATCAATATTATTCGGTTGGAAAGAAAGTTCGTAGCGTTTTCAAATTAAGAATCGAAGGTAAAATTAAGGTATTTATTCATATGTTTATCCAATAACACGAGAAATTACCTCGAATATAGCAAAAAGTAATAGAATTGTCAAGGTTTCTTACGTAAAAGAAATTGAAATAGTCTGAGCCAGCCTAGTGGTGCACCCTGTATAGCACGGAGAGTAAGTGGTCGGTCGCGCTAAACAGTTGCAGCGATAGGGGTTGAAACTCGTATATTCCGCAGCTGAGATCTATGTGCTAGACAAGAGAAAAAACCATTTATCTAGACAAAGCGGGTAAAGTCAAACGAAGGTGGCCACCGCGGCGCAATTTACACGCGCGATTCGCTAAACGGTTGCCTCGCGAGGGAAAACAAGAATCGAGTAAGCTTCGCCGTGAGTTTCATCGACCAGCTATCCGAGGGAGTGCCGTTAACATTTGCATGCACTGGTTCCGAAGGGTCGGAGGAGGTCGAAATTTCCAGCGGGATTAAAAACACTCGAACAGAGCCGTTAATTCTCGGCGACGCGACGAGAGGAACGCGCGCGGCCTCCGGTTCGGCTGCGAAAACGAAATAGAAGCCTGCGCGGCTCGGTTCGGTTTGTTCTTCGAGGGGACGCAGAGGTTTTTTGATAAAAGCCTAAGCTTAGTCGCGAGCTTAATGGATTTGCATTTGTATAAGCTTGCCGGTGGTCTGACCGGCAAAGCGCGAGGTGTCGAACGAAAAACTGAACGCGTAGGATCCGGGGGAGTCGAACCGTGAATTTTGCCCTGTGCCCGATAATCCGGCCACTGGGCTGGGGGCACGAGGGTTGAAAGAAATTCGAGGTGAAAAACCGCTGGTTTATTATTTCCAACAAAGAAATCCTGACCGTGGAAGAAAACCTTCGGGGATGGTCATTCGAAAGTCGCTTTAAATCTGATCGTTTTCGAACGATCGAGGAGGACCGCTTTCATCGGTGGGAATTAGAGTTGAACCGGATCGATTGTTACATCGGTGGCAAACTTCTTAGCGATGGCAAAAATTCGGGCTCTTCAAGAGCGTGCTAGAATCGCTGGCTTAATTGAAAGTTGTCTCGCAAGTTTTTTGTTGGATCCGGTTAAGCTGAAATAACCGCAAGGGATGGTTTTACGTTAGGAAGAACGGGGGATGAAAAACCGACGGACTATTATTTGGGTCGAAGGAACACCGATCCTGGCGAACCTGCACGGACTTCGTAAGTGCATTAACGTTCTCCGGTTAGCTGAAAATTAGTTCCAATCTGGTCAATCTGAAGCGAACCGGGCGGGTAGTTTTAGCTGGTTGAGCAATGAGTATCTGTTAGTTCGCGATCCCATTGAAAAATTTGATTGGTTAAAAGTTTAAAATGTGTGGAGATTCGCTATGCGTGTACACGTTCTTGGATGAGTCTAAGACGAAGTATCTTTTTTAAGTCGTGAACAAAGACCTCATATTAGCTCATTAGAATTGTAATTGTGGTGGGGACAGATAGAACTCTATGCGAGCCATTGTGTAAAAACAGAGCACGCGTAATTGCAGGTTAATAATGACCTGGCATTGTCAAGGACTGCAGCTCGCCTTTCTCCGGGGGTTAAGGGACTTACTTGATTAGTAAGAACTTTTAATTCTATACGTGCACGTTTAGAAATATTATCAAGGAACTTTTACTTTTACCGAGCAAAGTAAAATTAACCTTAACTACATCCTGCCATTTTTAGATCCGAGTGATAATGAAACAATTCAATTTTTCCATTATTTCTTGGTACTATAGTCTAGATTAGACTTATACCATCAGGACTTGTCCATTGCTACTAGCAACCTAACTAGAGGTGCTATTCCGAGGAGACCTTGACTCTAGAACCGCGTTACATCGCTCGGACCTCTAGATTGCACCAACTTTACAACCGCAGTGTTGCCCTCTTCGTGTTACCGAGCATAGTTTTCCATCAATTTAAACCAAGTTTGACCAACTAAGCTCTAGAAACTCGCTAGTACTGCGACGAATCACGCAAGACGACGTTGTGTGTATCGTGGTTCATAGAAAAGAAGAAGAACAACTAGATCGTTGGATTGTACCTGTTAATAATTTGAGAACAAAGGCTTGCCGTTTAGAAAACCATCTCGCTGGCTAAGCCGATCTGAATTCGGAAGCAATAAAATGAGAATACCATTCCACATTATTTCCCGACGGGTTTTCCGTTGTAAACTGTGAATAATACGATCAATCTCAAGCCCGTGATGGATTATTACGGATCCCGATAGAGACCTGCGATTTTTCAGCGCAAATATCTTTGATAGGTTTGTATGCAATTAATACGGGCCGATAAAATCTGCAGCTGTTTGCCCGATGAATTTTATTCCCGGTGATCCGTTACAGCCACGGCTCGCGGAATAAAGTCAGAAAATGATTGCGTAACGGGCGGCCGTGAAATCGATAACCGTGGGCCGAGGATAAATTGGCATATCGGTGCCGCGGATAAACAGCGAAATTATTCAGTGTCGCCTCGCGGCAACCGGGCGGCGCGACGCGGCTGTACCGATATCCTGCAGCTTCGTCGATTCCGCAGGCTCGATCCCACCCTCCCATCAATTCCTCGAAAGAACCAGTATCCGATGGGTATTATTTATTGCATCGCCGAAAGAAAACTGGCTCTTTGCACGTGTACCACCCAACCAATCCATCAGTCAACAAGTTCGCTCGTATCGGCCCCAGCTTCCCGCGATCCTCCATCGATCCATCGCCAAGCCGAGCAGTCCGTCTTTTGTGTTATCTTTTCCGCATTATACTCTGTTTCCCTTACGTTTCCACCTGACCCACATAGCGCAGTCCTCGTCGCTTTTCATATTCTTGTGGCTTATCAGCAAGTTATTTATAAGTATTGGGTTGGAACGAAAGTTCGTAGCGTCTGTAAATTAAAAGCTAAAATTCAGATATTTATTCATACATCTATTCAATAGCATATTTTCCATTCCGTCTATTACCTTTTGCCATATTCGAGGTAATTTCTCGTGTTATTGAATAAACATATGAATAAATACCTTAATTTTACCTTCGATTCTTAATTTGAAAACGCTACGAACTTTCTTTCCAACCGAATATTATCAAATTCTTTTAATCCTGAAAAATTGTTCCAGTAAGGACTTAACACGTATGTAACACTGCCGCTTAAAAGTGTGTGGACACTTTGTTGGAAGCATAATTTATTCTAATAGTACCAAATTGTACAATTTAATTGATGATCCATTAGCGGCATAAATTATGCGGCACCTCTTCCTTAGTTCAGTTTCAATCAAATCAAAGGTGTAGAATCATCCTAAGATAGCCGCGACATATAATTTCTTTACACCCCGTAGCGAAAGGTCGCGCGTCGTTCCATCGCCCGACGAATCTCGGTAGATTTGCATGAGCCTGGTAGTTCGGTTGCTCGTTTTTCCCTCATTTCCCGGAATAACGAGGAGATCTCGCAGAGGAGTGTTCGGGCCTAGGCCCGACTAATCGGCTCCTCGCGGAGAGCGTTGGCACGTTGCCCCAGCGATTCCCGTCGAGTGGTTGTCGTCCTGCTTGCAGTCCTCGAGCTCCTTTCCGGCTGAGGAGAGGGAGAGGACGGCTAGCAGGGACTTCCGGTCGAGTGCCTCGCACCAGAGAGAAAGAGAGAGATACACAGGCGAGATACGCGCGGATAACCGCACCGCTTCTAACTGGGTTACTGCTAGCAGGAGAACAGCTTTCTCTTGCCCTTGGGAGAACGCCGCTGCGTTCGATGACGCGAGCAAGCCTGCACTCGCCCGGCATTTCCATTCACTCTTCAGCTGACTTTTACCACGGTGGCAGAGTCAGCGAGATAGAGTCACTGTCACCCCCAAAAATCATCTGGTCAGGGCGCTTTCAGAGACAATAGGTCATCTTGTAAGACCCTTCTACAAAATTACTACAAATTTTTCGAAGAAAAATTCGGTTTTTACTGTTTTCCACAGTGATCTGCCGCAACAAAAAATTTGGAAGAAATTGACGACACTGCCTGGTATAGTAACTTATCAGGGAGCTAAACAGTAGAATGGCACAGTTTCCTCCGATTCAAAAACAAAGAAACACCGGTTCACCGAAGCTACAGATTTTCAGCTGGTGAAACTCCGATTTCTGCTATTGTTCGTCGATTCGGTAGCGCAGCTATTATTCCATGCCGGTGGAAAATTGAACTTCCATGTACCCACTTCGCGCCCGTGCGTCCGATACTCGAGTTAATGGTAACGAGCGCGGAATAGTTCAAATCGTTATTTCATAATTCGTTCACGAGCCTGCCGGGTATTTCGCAAAAATACTTTTTCAGTGCGCTGCGTTGTTGGATATTCTCGTGGAAATTGTCAAGAGGAAGTTGCAGCGCAATGCGCTGGCAGTTCGGAATATGACTGTGAAGCCAAGGGACTGCAGGCCTAGTCTTTTAGAAGACATCTCTCTTTATGCAATTTTCAATTTTTGTAGAGAAATTTTAAGGTGGTACCAAATAAAATTCCATTTTCATTGGTATTGGCACTTTCAGATCCAAAATAAATAAAAATCGTACTCGATCTTTTCCAGCATCTTTTGAAAATTTTTATAAGTCATGAATGCGTAAGTATCCGCAGTCTAGTAATAACAAATAGAAGCACTGCCATCTCTACACGAAAAACGAAATTACTTTTTGAACGACCTAATATTATATTGGGAGCGACAAAAAAACCAACGAGCTTACAAGAAACATCTACGAAAACACGTTTGAAAAGTTGATAGATGAAGGTGTGAATGGGGCTAAGTATCGTCAATTTTATAGTCACGAAAAGGGTGCGACTGCGAGGGTTGAAACGGGCACAAATTGCTCTAGCTTCATCGATGGCTGGAGCCGAGAAACCGCAGGTACTCAAAGCAAGATAGGAGTCTTCTATCATCGTTTGCCTTGAAGCTCTGCCTTTGAGAGTAATCTTCCATAGAAAGATCGCTTAGAAACTCATCGGTAGCTAAGTAGTAGATCATCATTAGAGCTATTCTAATGAAAAGAGCCCGTATAGAATTCCTGCGATCTTCAAAGTTAGGCTCCTAGGAGATAAGTGCAAACACAAGTTAGGAATTCACGCCTGCACAAGATAGGGGAAGACATCAAGATAAATTCTATCATTAACGATGCCGAATCCAACAATCTTCTTTCTCTGACGTTATTTGTCCCAAAGACAATCTAGATCGAGGGGAAAGAGCACTTTTTCCGGAAGTCTTAGAGCGAGATCGAATCTCCTTCGAGGAGAGTTAACAACTTCGGGCATTTGGAACCAATACGTCTTCATTTTCGTTAAATTCGCGAAACCTAAGAGCGTCGCGGATAGAGGGACCCACCCCGGTGGAAAGTTCGCTCGTCAGATGATACGTTGCTCGTCTTTCTTTTGCTTGGCGCGGCGGGCGCGTTCTTTCTCCGCTTCTTTTTTCGTTAATTTCTTCTCCAGTGAAAGAAACTCGACGCTTTCAGAAGTGGAAGCGTGCCACGACCTGGCAGGTGCAGAACTTTTGAAATTGAGCAGAACGGGGCCAGGCAGCAGCAACAACGTCGGCGGCGCGGCAGTTTCCTCCCTCTTTTTGACTCCGCGTCGTCTCGCGGACGACACGCGTATAAAACGGCCTTTGGCTCGCTCGCTCGCTTGCTCTTTCAGCTTTCCACCCTTGTCTCTCTCACCCGGCCTCTCTCTCTCTCTGTGTCTCTCGGTCTTTGTCTCCGGGTGCTCCAACTCGCCTTCTCTGTACAGGATGTCCCAAAAATGTTCGAGTTCCTAGAAAGCTAGAAAGTAATTAAAAGTTCCTAAAAAGTATCGGATGATGCCATAAGTTCGTGTCCGATTTTAATAAATGTCGCAAACTCCAGATGCACGGCGGAGTGTAATGAAACATTCAATGGTAAAATTCAATTTATTTAAAATTTATTCATTGATAAAGTTCAATGGTTAAATCTTAAAGATGCAGCTTCATTGATCAATTCTATAGTCCCAAATCTTTTCTACAATTAAAATTAAGTCGAATATAAATGATTAATAAAGCTGAATTCTTTAAAATCTAGCCATTGAATTTCATTCAATGATCAGATTCTAATTGTAGAAAAGAATGGTGACTATATAATTGATTAATGAAGCTGTGTCTTTGAAATTTAATCATTAAATTTTATTTTCAAATCGGGCACGAACTTATGCAATCATCTGATAACTCCTTAACAGAGCCGAGACGAACATGTTTGCAAATGAAAATGCCGCTTCAAGTGTACTCAGGAACCGGCCCTTTCTGGGAGCTCGAACATTTTTGAACACCCTGTATATCCGCTCGCCGTCCGTCATTATCGTTCCGTGCTTCCGAGTCGAATTCGCTGTAACAACCGTGGGGACCCCTTTCGTCACGTTATCGTCCCACAAATTCCCGCGGCTTCTTCAGAGACATTTACCCTGGTCCTTTAAGCTGAGTCTTTGCTCGCGGAGGAGGATCGCGCGCCGATCAGAGCGGAGCGGAGCGTATCCGCCTCGCGAAAAATCACCGAGTCTCCAGCGTCGTGGCCGGGCCGCGCGAGCTCCTTTCTTTGAGACGGCCATAGAAAGTCGAGAACTTTTTAATTAGTGTACCTCATTAGCACGCCTGTATTTCGCGGAATATAATTCTGCCAACCCGCTCCTCCCTTCCTCCTCTCCTCGGCCGCCTCTTCTACGTAGTTTCTCTTTTCTTTTAATTCTCTTCGTTCTTTTCCGTTCTGGATGCTCTCCGCGAACACGTTACACGACGTGCACGGAACTTTGTTCGCGCAGCTTTTCCACCGTGTTTGCCGTTTATTCGAATGGATTCGAAACTGGCACAGCAGAAATTAGGTTGTCGCGCATAAAACCGCTGCGCCGCGATGCTTTGAGACGCGCGATGTTCGTTTAAACTTTGTCTTATTGCAGCCGTGTTCACTTGATTTAGAAAAATATGTCCGGTTTCTGTCGACAGCTCTTTGAAGTATTGGTTTAGTCGTTAAATTCGGACTCGGGTTTTTTTATTGTTTGCAAAAATTAGAAAATGGTTAAATCTTAAAATTCAATTAAACCAGAACCAGTCGGTTCAATCATTTTCTATGAAAAGATCGATATCAATAAACAATTACCTTTCACCGCGATATATCGCTAGAGTGCCAGTCGCCAGCGTCATGACTTTCATTATCGAGTTTCGGTTGACCGGTGCCACGGAAACTGGACGTGTCTCTCGAGACTGTGCAGCTGTGCGCACAATTTTTCATCAAATTACCGATCGGAATAGCCGATCGCCACGTTACAGTTCACTCACCCGACGTCAGAAAGCGTCAGCGGCGAATGAACGTTCGTTGGCACTCTACGGGACCGTTGAAATAAATCCAGCATTGTTTCGTGCGGCCCTATAAAGAAGATACACTACCGTCCACAAGTATTCGACTACCTTCAGTTTACCGAAAATATACAATGTAACTTTTACCACAGTCTATATATTTCTCTTATACACTATAAAATTAATAATTAATAATACAGATAATATTCAACATCGATTACTGTGAATAAAAAGATAAGAAAAATTGAACGAAAGTGTCTCAAGTGTTTCAAGTGTCTCTCCGCTCTACCTGTTTGCTATTTCCAGAAAGAAACATTAAAAAAGCTTGTTGCTAGATTGCCTCGAATTGTAAACGCTGTCATTGGCCAGCGAGGTTGATATATTGATGAACAAAGTATTTAATAACTTTCATCTAATTACTGGTAAAATCCTTAACATGTAATACATTACAATGCTTCTATATCAATCACGTACATTTATATTCATTCTACTTCAAAATAATTTAAGTTATAACGTTGATATAAACTTCTAGATTTGATTCCGCCAAGTGGTGAAGTACTTATGGACGGTAATGTATGTGCCCATAATGATGAAAGTGGTCTAAGTCATATTGTATCTCTTCTTCCAAGATATTTAAAGGTAGAAAGTACAAGTTTTCTTTTTTCTTGTATGACACTTTCGAGAATGAACACGACAGTCTAATCGCTGCATTCGCAAAGAAAATGGTACGACAAGGGGTTAAGGTGAAAGATGCGACAGTTACGGAATACTGTAGTGCCGAGCGTCGAGTGAGAAGAAGCCAAATCTTTGTTGATTCAGCTTGTGTATTGGAGCCGGCTGGCAGGAGAAAGTCGTATACCCGATTTGTCGGTGGAAATGATCGGTTCAGAGGGCGGATTCAATAATAAAGAGCGGCATCGAAGGAGCCGTCGATGGAGGTCGCTATCGAGAGGAGTTCCCAGCACCGTGTGTGCGCGGGGGTCTCGAGTCTCGAGGCGTATGAATCGAGCGTGCACGAGCGTCGCAAATGGATTTTCCTCTTTACCGGGGGAGAGAGAGAGAGAGAGAGAGAGAGAGAGAGAGAGAGAGAGGGGTGTACGATAACGGTCCTCCGTTTCGTCCATCGGTGTCGATTTGCATTCAGGAACGTACGTTTGCTTTACCAGCGTCGGGTAATCGGTAAACCGCCGTCGAGGTTCTTATCGCGTGACAGCGGTGCATAGGGGCTTAAAGAACCCCCTTTACGAAAGAAACACGAGAACAGGGCGCGTGCTTTCTTGCTCGGTTTTACACGTGCGCCCACGATCGGTTCGTGAACCGGACCAGCCAGCTACCGCACCGCGCGCACGCCGCTGAATGATCGTTTCTCATTTACATACGGCTGAATATAAAGTAAACTTTCGAACCGGTGCACATACACATACGTGTATATGTATATACATACGACGAGCCTTCTACCGTCGCCTCATGTCGCCTCGCGTCGCGTCGGTATTCTCGTGCGTGTCTCGTTACGATGGGAATTGAATGCTTTCCGCTCGACTCTGCGCAAGACTCCATATACTCGGTATCTGCCAACAAGTTGGCTCACCCAACATTTTCGCGAACTTCATTTCTCGCGTGAGATCGTTCACCCATCGACGACGCTTTTCGCGAACCATTAGCTTCCCCCCAGATATTCGGATTTATTGTTCTACGTTGGACGTGGTAGAGGAATTTTAGCATATTTGGAACGCCACGAAACCTGGCAGAAACTCGAAATACGAAAATTCAAGAATCCATGGTTATTCGTCAAATTATAGTTAAGAATATGCTCTTGTAGAATCAGTAAAAAATAATGATGTTGTGAAAGGCGAAAAAATAATGATGTTGAATGCCTGGCAGAAACTCGAAATACGAAAATTCATTTCAGCTCAAAATTGGACATTGCTGTGGAGTTCAGTTATGGAGCGAAAAGAAATATTAAAATGCATTTTTGATTTCATAAGATTATTGCTGACCTACTGTACATATAGAATCTTGAGCCTATAAATAACGCTGAGATAGTTCTTCAGGCCAAATGCCAGTGAAAATCACAGTTTCTAGTATTTTTAATTTACAATCATTGAGAGTGTAAAGATAAGAGTGCAAATGGCTAAAAATTTGAATAAATAAGTTCTTGCTATCTTAATAATGTAAAACAGTCGCTTCTAATTTATCTCTGAGCGACACTTTAACTTTAGAGTATCTAGACAGTTCTTGCGTCCGGGTTTTTGTGTTTGAAACTGCTTGGGAGGTCAGGGAAGCTTGACGTTGTCGATCTTAATTGCAGCTAATTATCAGATTAGCTTTTTAAGGTGATCAGATAAACTTTTTTCGACCGAGCGAAGATCAATGGGATGGGACGGGCGAAAGACAGATCGCCTTAGGCTAAGTCCCGTCTGATCCTCTATTCATGGAAAGTATTCTCTATAGCCGATACACTAGTGTAATAAGGACCATTGGTTCGCAGATAACATAAATGCATAATTAAGTTGCCTGTTTTAAGCGAGGAATGATTAATTACGTTTTAAATGAGAGTTCAGATTTCGGTATCTCGAACGCCGAGATTACCCGAGCGGAGCATCCATTAGCGCATTCTTATCTAAAACTGTGGAGGCGAGATTAACTTATTGGGCGTTTTCAACGAAACAGCAAAATACTTTAAGAGCATACGCGATAAGACACGTGTCAAACCGGAAGGCTGAAAATTAGAACGTTCATGTCGAAAGTCGCAAAAATCGATAAGATAAGAATTCCATCGTACGGTGAACCACTTCCTTCGTCACGGGTAAATAAAAAACCATCGTACTGTCACGCCTGTTCAAATTACTGCTGAAACTGCTAAAATGTTCTAAAAAGACCAGAATATAAAATTCAATAGAATTTTCTACAATTTTCATTTGTTTTGGATCTACAAAGATTTCATCTAATTCAACTTTCTTCAAATTTGTCGACAAAAACGAGACGAACTTTTCGGACAACCTGGGATTCTCTGCGGCGAACAATGAACTGCGTACAATATTTCCGGGCACTACTAAAAATGGAAACGCACAGTTTCAACGGTATTCATACAGTATATGACGTATTCCCATGGGGACTATAAAATGTTGGAAAAATTGTCGGAAAAAGCCCGAGCCGAAACTCGAGAGAGAGCGCTGGAAGTAAGTTCGAAGTTAAAAGAAAGGAAGAAGAGAATGCGGAGGAGGTCTGACCTAAGAGAAAATAAAAGTCTCACGCGCGTCGTGACCAAAAAATGTGAGAAATAGAGGGAAATAAGAATGAGAAGGTGGAGGAGAGCGTTGTCCCACGGAGGCTGTCCGTCGGCCGGACCAAACAAACAATCTTTATCTCCTTTATGGGCGTCCTTATCTGCAGCAGCCGACTCTTCCCTGGCTTTCCCGTGGCAGGTTCAGCCTTTTTCTCGCCCTCCGTACGTGAACAGATCCTTTGTGTTCCCCGGCACACTTTCTCGCCGCGTTCCACGGGAAAAAAGGAGGCTGAAGAAATAAGAGGCTCGGGGACCTACGAATGAAACAGAGGTAGAAAGTAGGAGGGAGGAAAAGCACGGATGAAGCGAGCAGAGAGACGAGGGTAGGAGGAGCAGTCTAGTCACGAAAATTTGAATAAATCTCGGTCGGTACGCGCGCCATCGTGCTGAATATCATTTCGTTCCACCGGCGCGGAGGAATCTAACCGGCTCTAACCCTCTCTATCCCTCTTCCTCATCCCTCCGAATCTCGTCCCCGAGCGGCCAAAAATCCCAGACGTCTCCGGCTACTTTCAATGAAGCGCCGAAACTATCCTGCGAACTCGATAATAAACGCAGGCAGCGTCTTGCCATGAGTCATCCGTGGGAACGCTCGATGCGAAACTGCCATGCCGGTGCGTCACGCACCTCACCGTGGAAAAGCAATCGATTGCGACGCTATTTTCGAGCGATTTCAAGTATTAGGCTGGAGGGAAAGTTCTGTCGCATTTTTTATATGACCAGGTGACTTTGCATTGTCAATCAAAAACACATGTGTGCCTTCAGATTTTTTAACCTTTTGGTTGACCTCCGGTCAGTCCCTGGTTAGTCCCCGGTCCTCCTGACCCCGGAACCCACCCGCTCCTCCCAGAATTCCCGACCCAACTGACTGACTCGCATTACGTGCGCGATGATGCGAAACTTTCCCCACCCCATCTAATTCTGATTGATTTCGATCGTCGTGTTAGTAATTATCGATCAATTTATTATTTCTAGTTGTGTAATGTTCATGACAATTCTTTTTGCTAACAATATCGACAAGCACCCCCTTGACCATCTCACCAACTAATTTTTTAATGAAAGTGGAAAAAAGCGCAGCTTATTTCTTTTCTCCATTAATTTTTAAATGATTTTTTTTATGACAACAAAAAGGATAAATAAGAAAATATTTTATTGATTAAAGTTCATCGCGTGAATAAGAAAATTCGGTTTTATTTCACCTTAAAATACCAAAATTACTTTCTTGCCAAACCAATATTTTTATATTTTAAAGAGTCGTGTGTTATCAGTGATACAACTTATCACGTTAATGTTCGAACGACAAGCAATTCTCTATGGGACGTCACGGAAAAATATGAGAAGCTGAATAAGGAGTGAAGCGAGTCTTTAGAAAACGCTGCGCCATAATTGACTCTCATTTGGCCGACGCACGAGAACTACAAAGAAGTAGCTCGGTGCAGCAACAGGAAAGAGATGACGGCGGCGATTGAACGCAAGGACAGAAAACCAGTCTTTTTCCCGGAGGAAGATCGTCTAGATTAACCGAGGATACGCGTGAAAGGAACGTGTAAGGCTTTGTCCATGATCTCACCACCTATGCCCTATAATCTCTGAGGTTTTCGATACCACCACCTGTTACGTAAATACACGTAAGAGAGACGCTAGGAGATTCAGCCAATTGATTTACGCTGTTGCCTACTGTGGGAGAACCTTACCTGGCAACCATTCAGTGAATTATCGATTTCGCGTGTTGTCTGTCGCGCATCGGATTGCTATCGTGTAACTCGATTTCTTTATTTAAGCTTTCCCCCGTTTCCTTTCTATGTACGTTCACCTCGTCGCGGGTCTGGAGCTGTTCCCATCCTCTAATCTGGTAACCCGATCAATTTTCGAATCCCGCGTCGGCGCAATTAATACCTTCCTTTGTAACGCCGAGTCAGACAAAAGACTTTCAATTCAACTCCGCAAACACATTCGATATAAAATTTTATAGTTGTTTACAGAAAATGATCTCTAACGTGTTGTTTCATTTATGTAGTACCTTGCTGGAAAGACATTCCTGGATATACATTCACGTGAAAACTTATGCAATTTATGCACGAGTGACATCGCCGTTAAATTGTCAATTAAAGTGGAAAGTGTTAGTTCATAAAGAGCCACAGTGCTGATAAAAAAAACTAACTTGTTATGTACTTTTTAATATTGTATAAAATCCCAGAATGCGGTGCCATAATTAATGTTTAAACGACAGGTTTTACGTGTAGGTTTATAAATTAATGTAGTATAAAGTTTAACAAAGTTTCGTAAGATGCTGTATTTCATCTTCTGGCCTGCTGGAACCCTCGGCATACTAAACAAGTTTCTGTGTTGGATATTACTTTGCCTGAATTAGTCGGTAAAAATCCTTGCACGACGATTTAGAGTCCATTAATATTTAATCGATATGTTAAAAAGTAAGTTAATAGGTTGAATAATTAATATAACAGTGTTTTCAAACTCTTCCAATGGTTTTACTGTTTTAAGTTGCTGTATATTCATATATATATATATATATATTATACAGAGAATTCGATTATACTATCTACAGAATAATATTTCCTACAACTTGTCAGGAAACATGAAATTAATATAACACCTCATACAATAGTTGAATGTTTAGTAATCGATTAGACACCAACTTATTTGATAATGTAAACAATATTTTGAATAATGGTACAGCAATTTTTTTGGTGCCTCTGAGTCACCACTCTCGAGCGCTAAGGGTTAAAAGCGCATTGTATACTCGTTTTACTTCCATTCGAATCGCCAAAGAGTGACTTATTGTTTCTTCGTTATTTGTCACGCGTATCGACGAGCGTATCTCGTCGTCGAAGGAAGAAGAAACGAATCGCGTACTTCGGAGAAAGGAGCCGCGCGTTTTAATATCTTTCTTATCCGCGGTTGAAAAGTGCGCGAAACTTATTGCGGTAAAAATACATACTCGACGCCGGTTTCCCAGCGTTCCTCGGCACTCTTTTTCTGCGGACGGTTTCCGCTTTCCGCTTTTTCCTTTCTCCGTCCCATCCACGGGGGCAAAGGATATTTATTTCTTCCCGGAATTTCAATATCAGCTTCTTTCCCACCTTTTCAAACGCTGCAACCCACACTCCGCGCGCGTTCCTCGGAACCACGTTTGTGTTCCAGGAACACAGGGCGACATGATTTACGATCAGCGAATCGCTAGAGATGCTCGCTCACTCCTTCCCCCTCTCTTCGTATCTATCTACCTCTCTTCAGTGTGCTACAAGCGCGAAACGCAGTCATAATCTACTGCTCCTATTCTGCTCGAATCAGTCACGCGCGTTAACAAACACGTTCGCGCTCGCTACCGGTCAAGCTCCTCTTCCCTCGGCGGGAACAAAGAAACGCAACGTAACGATAATTAATGGACGGAGCATGGTCATGGTCCCGAGGACATCGTCCGTACATTGTTTTCCCCGGTGTTCCTTGAGGATCTGAATCGACCGCGGCAAATCCTACCGACCGTCTCGTTCTACTTAATAGGTAAACGAGTCCAACGATAATGAATGCTAACTCGCAGAGCCGACTTTCTTTGGAATCGGTGTAATCCTCGAATGATACCATTACCGCTAACGATCAAAATACACAGATTTCTTTAGAGCACGTTTTGGAGAGACGCCAGGATTTCTTATTCAATTTCTCTAGGAAACTTCATTCATGCACAATGGGTCTACAAAGTATGCGTACTTTATTCATTTTCGTAAACGTTTAGTTGATAAACTCTCGAGTTTTTTAACACTAAACCTACACCGAAAATTTATTTATATTTTGTGCGATTTTTACTACATACATATAATGTACAGAGTGAGTCACCTCAAATATCTTTGTTGTTTTTCTGTCCTTGACCTTGAATGACCTTGAGTAATTAAAGTCACTGAATTCGTAATGAAAGGGTCTATCATTGTAGACATTTAAAAAAGAGTGGTTTCGTTTAAAAGAATGAAGGTGGCCTTGATATCTCTAAAAGAAATGATGAAAATAAAAATCTTTTTGATATCGTGTGAGACCTATTTTACCATTCAACTTTGTCTTCAAGACAACTAATGTATCTTTGAAATATATCTTTGAAAACAAGAATATTGGAGACGAAAAATATATTAGATAAATTCCCATGAAAACAGCTTTACGTTAGAAGGATTTAGTTTACTAGCTAATGTGTAAATAATTTTCTGTTTTGATTGTTATTGGTCGCAATTTTGAAGGAAAAAAGGAAATGTGACGTTTTTAAATTTTCTATCTGCGCCTGTAATGAAAGTTTAATGCATGTATAATATCGGTTGGAAATCGGTTGACGCATAAAAAAACCAATGGGAAATTGTAAGATGCAAAAATCTTTGAATGTAGGATAACAGAAGGTACAATGTAACATGTACATATGTAATGTAAGAAATGAATCGTGAAAATGAACACTGAAAGTTGGTTATAATGTAGTATAAAAGGTAGGTTACTAAATAAACGAAAAATAAATCGTGAAAATGAACATGAGGCTGAGGGTTTGTATTTTCGATAAAACTTGGGCAACCCTGTTTCACTGACACGGAGGCGTCAGTTCGTCGAATCATGTTCCGTTTACGCATTTATGTTCCGCTGGTCACGGGGTGTGCGTTCCAGCGCTGGAGCTGTCGTTATTCCGGCTAGCGACACCATCGAAGACAAGAGGGGTGGAAGGGTGAAGCGCGAGGGAGAGAGAGAGTGAGAGAGAGAGAGACCCAGGGGTCGCAGCCCCGTAACCTCTGCCGCTGGCATGTGCAAAAGCTGCCGGACAATGAAGCTGTAGCTAACCTGGAAAACTGGACGGCGGAGAAAGGGAACTCGGCTGGACGGGGGTGGAAAGTAGACAATGGAGGTTTGCGCTCACGCGCGCGCGCGATCCGACCCGGCCTCTGTGTACGTAACGCGAACGCGTGGGCGTGAGCGTCTCTGTAGTTCCGATTCAATTTTTACGTCACAAAAGAATCGCGGAAACGGTCGGAATGGGACTGTACACGGCGGCTGGAACGAAGGAAAGGGGTAGAACGCTGCGCGAAGGCTCGAACCCGGAACGAGGGGCGGGCGGACGAACGGACGAGTGCGTCACGTTCGAGGAAAATCCCATTCGCGCAAATTGGATGGCCCTGCTTCGACTCGAGAGAGCCTTGCAATTAAAAAGTTCCGAACTGCGAATAATAATAAAAAAAAAGAACAGGTAGGCGACCTCCTCTCGGTACAGAGATTGCGCGAAATATTTCTAGTATCGAATGATTCGTACGAGTGTCCCGTAGGGGTAAGTGACTCGATTTCGGATTCGCCGCGACGACTATTTTGATTCTACCTGTTAGAGAATTGTCGAGATTCTCGGGACGATCATGTTACAGGTGACGGGAAAATATTTTTACAATTTGTTTTACTTGTTTATTTAACCTTGTTTTAAAGGCAGCTGTGCATTTATGGCGAAAATAAGTTGGTGTAATTTCAATGGTGGATTATGTATGTAAGATTTATACAATCTGTACACTCCATTGATTATTTATTAGACTGCGGATCCTCATAAAATGTTTGCATTGATTGCAAGACACAGGAGCCAAATAGAAATTTCTTTCGTTCGAAATTGTACGTGTCCATTTTCATCATAAATGCATAAAATCCGCAGTCTATTGATCATACATCAATGATGAACTTCTACAATACGTAGGATCATGTAGTAGGGTATTTATTTTTTCAGGCTAGCTTCCGCAAGTAACGAGTCCATAGATCGTAGTTTTCCATAAAACATTCAGCGAGCAGTGCATAATCCGTGTCAGAATTCATCTCCCGATCGAAGTTTCGACGAGCGGCCATCAGCAGGGGTTATCGAGAATTTTCTATCGGGCGGGTCGGAGTCAAAGAATTTTAATTCGCATTCCGCGCGGGTTTTTTATCGCCAGCTCGCGGGTCGGGTCGTTGAATCGATCTTTTTCACGTACAATTAATCGCAGGGCCTCGCTTCGGCGCCGAGCTGAAAGAATCGAGGATTTTTAACGACGCGGTCATGTCTAAAACGGCCTACTGGCGATACGATTTATCGTACGACTGATTGTACGACAGGAGTTGCTTCGACCGTTTGACCGACAGTTCCACCGTTTGTGGTGCTGTTGTACAACTTGTAGTACAACGTACCGTGCGGCGGTATAGCATGCTAAAAATCTATCGTACGACTCCGTTCGACGGGCGCCAGGTTTGTATTGGGTTGGCAAGAAAGTAATATTGATATTTTAAGGTGAAATAGAGCCCGGTTTTCTTTATTCAAGCAATGAACTTTAATGAATAAGATATTTTCTCTTCTGTTCGATGATCTTTTGCAAAAAAGAAATAAATAAAATAATATTTTCTTGATTAAAGTTCATCGTTTGAATAAAGAAATTCAGTTTCAGTTCACCTTACAATACCGAAATTACTTTCTTGCCAACACAATATAAATTTTCACATGGTATTTGGTGTTAGGAAGTTCGCCTGGCGAAATTAGGGCAAGCGACCCGGGAAATGGCGGAACAAGGTTGCCGTATTTGCCTAGACTCCGGAAACGTGCAGACGTGTGCAGCGGCCGGACCCCGGTCCATGCATTTAGCCCGGACTTTTGAAAAGCGCGAGAAGCATCGACGGCTGCGGTTCGTTATGTCACGTTGGTCGCATTCCGTTCGGGGTCCCGTGTCGGGTTATTGTCTCACGGTGTCAGGGGAGAATGCGCGACGAGAAATTGCATCGGTGAAAAGGGCGGCGGTTCGGCATCTGCGTACCGCCAGGAATTTTTCCACCCTCTTCTTTCTTTGGTTTGCTTTGGTTTGTCTCTCTTTGTTTCGCTCGCGTCCGCGCCTCGTTTTCGTCTTTGAATTGCTGAAATGTGCAGAAATTGCGCGCGCGGTGAAATGATGCGTCGGGATAACGCTTCGTATTGGAAACTAGCTGCCGTCTGTTCTTCGGCTGCGCAAGCTGATTCAGGAGCAACGGGGGGACAGTTTTGTGGAATGCTTCAGAAGACATACTGAATGGAGAATTTCATATCAACGGAAATTTCATTCTCAACTCCGCACGGTCAGATAGGCATCGCTACATTCATTGAACTTTTAGCAATCCCTGCAATCTGTCTTTAGCAAGCTCTCGACAAACGAAGATTTGAAGAATACTCTAGTCTTAAAAAATACAGATAAAGCCGAACGAAATCGCTTCAACGAGTAACAAGTCAACAAACATATTGGACTTTTTAGCTACAGATTGACTTCATTGTTTTAACCCTTGTGTAGTCAACAGGGTAGCCATTTTTACAGTATTTCTTTCAACAATTTCTTAATGTCCCTCTAAAACATATTACAAAATTTCTCTGAATGTCCATTCTTTACTCGCAAATATATTAAATTATAGTCTTATAATGAGAATTTGTGGAAACATGTTAAATACAGAAAGGTTTTAAATAATCCATACATTTTAGTTGACTACGTAAGGGGTAACTATTGATCACAAAAGAATACAATTTTATTTCGTCTAGAAAGAAAGACACGACATTCATACTCGTTAAACTTGGTTTAACATTTTCATCCGACTCGTCGGAACACGGCAAGAGGTTAATTTTATGATACGCGACAAATAAAATTGGATAACCGCCGGTCAGGTAGGAAAGCCATTTCGTAAAATGAAATCCCGCCACGGTTTCGACAAGAGAACAACAGCGAATCGCTTACCGTTAAGATGCACTTGTGACTCGGCGAGACGTAGTCCAGTCCCCGGTGTCCTTCTCCGCTGAAGCACTTCTGTATATTGGTCATGAACCTCCTCCTAATAGCCTTTAACGAGTACACACATAACGCTGATAGCGGCAAGGGAATATCATTGCTGGGGGAATCGCTTTTCGAGAACACTGCGAACAGAACGTCCTCCTGCGCGGTGATCCCTAAATCCTCGGCAAGAACCGAACCAGCCTTGCCGACGTACGCGGCTTGCAATAGATTGTAATTGATTCCCTCAGTGGAGCAGTTGATGGGAATCTCGGTATACGAGTAGTAATGCTCGTCGTCATGGCACACTCTAACCATCTTCGACATGTAGATAGGCGTTTCTGTGTTCTTCATCTGCGTGGTCAAGAAGTAGCTGAATCCTCCGCTGCTGAACCCGTACACGTAGTTGATGCGATACCGGTCGCGCGACAAGGAGTTCACATACATCCTCGTGCCGGTGGTAACGGCGGATTTGGCGATGTTCAACATCCTGTCCTTATCTAGGGACCTGGAGCTGACTGCGGGTACCTCGGCTCGGTAGGGCCCGTTTCCGGTGTAAGTAACGCCTACGTACATCACTTGGGAGACAGGAGGATTCGGTGGTCCTGGTGCGATGAACGCGACAGTCGAGGCTGTCGCGTTGTTAGCTACCACTGCCTCCTTCACCTCTTGCACGATGTCCGAGATGTTGTGAAGATTCCGGACCCTGCAGGTGCCCTGCGACACGATGCCGCACGAGATCAGCCTGCTAGTCGTGTAGTCGATCATCAACGCCTTGTTCACGTTGTCCACCGGCCGGGTCGGTGTCTGCCGAGGACAGTTGATCATCGAGCAAGCGGTCGAATCACCTTTCGGCCCGGTTATCTCCTTCACGACCAGGTTCAAGTCCGGCGATAGCTGATAGAGCCGGTTCACCGCGCCCACGTACAACCGACCCGTGTTCTTATCCACCACGAGATGGTTCATGTGCTCCACCTCAGGGTCGTGGAACTTTTGTACTATGTCGGCCGGGGTCGAACGAACCGGTAGCCGAGGAGACAGCAACACCAGGATCGACAAGAGTAAACGAAGTTGCCGTTCATGCGACACCATCGATCCCATCCTCGTCGACCTCTCGCTGACAGGGAAGACTAGCATCTTACTACTCTACTTCCTACGCTACGGGACACCACCAGGTCTCTCGCCGCTTTCTCCTTCGCTGTCGCACGGGGATCTTCGTGGAGGCGTCCTCCTCAAGCCTCGCCCAGACCTGCACAAACGAAACGAAACATGGTTAGATCTCTTGTGTTTCGATGGTCTAAAGGGGAACGTTCGGTCTGTCCCATTTGCCATCGCATTTACGATACGCACGCTGTTACAAACGAAAACATGCTCGCATGTGATGCTCGCGAGACCATGCCGACGGAGAGGCACTTAAGAGAGATGCTGCTCCTCGGCGCTGGTTGATTGCACCCAGAAAATCTTTCAGAATTTAATTACCGATGTGCGCGTCGACCTCGTGAACATGCTATGCGGGTTGTAAAGTGTTCAAATTATTCCGTGATTCGGTGCCCCACGCCAAATGCCATTAGGGGGTGCGAAATTATCGATATTCACGAAATTAACGGGATTCTCATTAGATTTTGTCATATGGTTTTCGGAAACGCGCCTCAAACATCGGAAATCTCATACCACGATTGGTTTTAAAGCGAGTCTTGTAACGGTAATCGAGTACTGAAAATCCCGAAACCTTCGGGAATTTCGACATAATCTCGAATTTCAAAATTTTCGACATTTTCCGGTCCTCGCACACCTCTAGAAATAATATAATCAAACAATCTACGTCTCGAACATCGCAGTAAGAAGTTCCTGCTTGTTCCGTGGCAGATCTACACGCATCCCGACATTGTTAGCATGTTGTTTACATTTAATCGTTCCACCTAAAACGGACCGTGGAATCGTCGAACATTTTTTCGAGCCACACGTGTGGAGAATAAAGAAAGAAAATCGCAGTTTACACGAGACTATGAAACGCTAATTAGCACGTTATGTTGAGGTATCTCTTTTTTGTCGTTTGTACGTATCCGCGCAGATGGAACAGTGATTTCTATATAACAGAAACGTTTCTCGAATAAAAAGAGGGGATCCTTTACATGCATCTCTAATTTCTCTTGGAGCTCCCCCGTTACACTTCAAAATTTTATGAAGTAATAAAACGGAGCGTGAAACGTTCGTCTGTTGCTTCGTACCGCGTTCCGTGGGAGAGAAAGAAGAAGAAGAAAGGGGGCCGTTGTACCTACAGGTTCACGAAGTATGAAGCATACTGTGTTAATTTCACGCATTCTCCCTCATTATCATATATACACGAACCCTTTGAAAACTACAGCGCGTGTAACGATCCGAATAAATGTCTAAGCTATCAGGATTAGTGTTTATAAATATTTAAATGAATACTCGAGTATGAATGTCGAATGAATGAAGGTCGATCGAAATATATTTTCAGGATACTTTTAAATATTTGCCAATAGTGATGATTAAACTGCGGATCTTTATGCGTTTGCGAAGAAGTTGATTGGGTGAAATGTAAAACAGTAAAAGATTAGAAAAATTGAAGAATACCGTAATGTTGTTTCTAATGTAACCAGTAAACGCAGAATATTTTTATTTTGCATGAAGATCCGCACTCTAGTGATAATACGTTAATTATAATTGATTACATATAAGTGAATATAGAAGAATTGCTAAATCTCGTAGAAATTTCAGAGAATGTCAATGAATATTTGATTTCATTAATAAAAGGTTCCTTTCGTTGCTTCGATAGTAAATTATTTAATTTATTTCAGTGGTAAGGTAAATCAAGAATATACTTCAGTATATTACAACAGACAGTAGAGAGCAGTTTCGAGTTAGGCGAGAAGTGCTATCGCTTTCACAAGAAAAGGTAGCAGGTGTTTTACATCCATGGCAAACCAGTACCGAGCCAACGACACTCTAGACATGAACCACCTTCTGCCACGAAGTAATTGCTTCGATTATCTCTTCAAACCCAAGGAGAATCAAGCAATCGCACGCAAAGGCTTGGCGTCAATTAGGGATAAAAACGCAAATATGTTAACCACGAATATCTTTTCTACCTAGAGAATATTCTCCCTATTTAAGCATCTTGTCCGTACATTATCGAATTCCTTCGGAATTATCGCATAATTTTCACTAAGAATATAAAACAACCGTTCGAGTATTAAACAGCTTTGATGTGGTTGCTCGTGTCGGATAAACATGTCTAATCGGACACAAAATTCTTACTTTAATTTTAACTCACGCGTGCTTTTCAGTACAATTTTCATTTCGTTTAGCCGTTGCACGCAGAAGGTGCGCGCGCCAGAAGGGACATTAGCCGCCATAATTGCTGCGCCGACATCCGGAAACGCCTCGTGGTCGGACAGGTCGCGTAGGACTTCATAAAACTCAATGAACGGGAAAGAAAAGCACGAAAGTGAGAACCCAGGGGAAGTGTCTGGCAATTTATCGACTACAGAAACCAAGGTACCTTTGAATCGATCCGTAACGCCGACCCGTAGCCCTCCTAACGAAATGAAGCGGCCGATTTTTGCTCGGGAACACGCGAAAGGGGGTGCGAGAAAGAGAGAGGGAGAGGAATCTCAAAGCAAAAGGGAGACTCGGGTGCAGGGACCGAAGAAAACGTATTCTTCGTTTCTTATCGTGACGGAGGGTAACGCGTTCGATCGCAACAAAAAACTTTCCTTATTTTCCGACGCTCATCTTGGGGTAAGCCGAGACGTAGAAGGGCTCGACAGACGTCAATTTCACTGTATGCGGAGAAGAGTGGTGCAAATGGGAACTGTGTAATTTCAAATGGTCCCTTCATCCTTTTTCTATACGTTCCGATTATTAAATACACAGGGTGTGCCGAGAATAAGTATACGCTACCGGTTCGTCACACCTGTGACACAATAATTACTGGACTGGGGATATTTGTGCACGTATCATTTGTAAAAATATTCTACGTTTAGAAAACTGGGAATTTCAGCAAAATTTACAGCTACTTCATCTTCTCTTGGATGTGATCTTTAAGACAATTTTCTCTAGTTTCAGTGTATCTTTGTTTCTAATTTCTAATTTTATTAAGTACATTTCATAAGTGTGTAAGTATGTATAAGTACTTCATACGTACACTCTCTCTGAAGTATACTGGAGAGAAATAGAAATTTATTTTCTTCCCTATTATGTTTAGTAGGTTGAGAATAATGTAATAGTATTTTCAAATTTTTCTAATATTTCCTACCTACTCAGTTTTGTTATAAATGCATAAAATCCGCAGTCTAATAATTAGCAGACTGGGGATTTTTGTACACTTATCACATTTGTAAAAATATTCTGCATTTAAAGACTAGGAATTTCACCAAATTAAAAACTGTACTACTTCATATAATCTTTAAGAAAATTTTCTTTCGTTTCAGTTTCCTTGCTCGCGAAACGCTTCAAAGTTGCATACCAAGGGCATATAAATTAAACAGCAATCTAGTTTCTATTCCGCTATGAGCGGCCGATTGCTGTAAACAAAATTAACCCGCGTTCCCGTGTAAGCGTAGAGAGATAAAGGGGAACACGGCCTTTTAAGCAAATCCACGAGGAAACACGCAACGATCTAGAGAGGGAGAGAGGAAGAAGAGGGAGAATCGCGTCGGGGTATCCAACGACTCGATAACTATCGAGATATCCAAGAACGCGCGATTCCACGTAGAAGGAAAGCAACGGCGGTGGAACACGTTGCGAAAGGTGGTGTGCGTGTGCCAACCGTGCAATGTTCGGTGTGCACGAGGCAACAGTCGGTAGCCTCTTCCTTTCGCATCCGCACGCGTTTCACGGAGGAGAGAGATCAAGAAAAAAGATGGCCGCTGCTGTACGCTGCTTCCAGAAACAGAATTTTCGGCACTTTCCCGTCAAAATTTACAAGATCACAATTAAAAAAGGTTAAAAATTTTCGGTTTCTTAAGGTAAAGTACAGTCTGACCGTATGTTTTCAAATATATTTGGCCAACTTATGAGCGCTTCCGAGCGCGCGCGTGCCTTTCTTTGTGGATTCTCATTGAGCGATGCGACAAACATGCCTCAATGTAGGTTAAAACCGTAATTAACGACAGTCTTAATTGCCGACGGTTTACACCGTGGTATTACCGATCCGACCGAGACAGGTCGCGACAGAGGAGAACACGGTTGTGCGCCGGGGAGCGTTTCTCTCTTTGCCAGGGGAAAATCAAACGGCCGTGAAACGACACTTTAATTAGCGTGTTTACGAGCGAGCCGCCCTGGTCAGAGGGGCACGACAATTTTCTGGGATTGATCGTAACGATATACCCTCTCCGTTCAAAAACGAAACGGAAAAAGACAAAAAAAACAGGTCCGTTCGAAGCTGAAATAGCTTGGTGAAAAAAATATCCCGGCCAGGGATTAATTACCGTTGCTTGCTACCGAGGGGGTAAAAAATGTTTATTTTCTTCCATTATTTTCGCAGCTCGACGAAAGAGCGGCCATCGCTCGATGGAGTTCGAGGGAGCCGTACATGGTATACTCGACGAGAGTTTGATCGTCGAAGGATACGTACTGTAGAGAGCGATTCAAAGTTGGAAGCGTAAATTCGAGGGATAAGTAGGATGTAATGAATGAAACGGAAAAGCTTCGGGCAATATAAGTAGAGTTCAAGTGGTCCGTAGTGGATGTTCTGTGGAAAAGGGCCCAAGCACTACTGAACGTTCCAAAACGTCTGGTCTTGGCCGCGGAGCGGCGAGAAAGAATCAATATTGAAAGAGGAACACGAAAGTTTTAATGAACGAAAAATGAATTGAAATGAACGGTTGCACTGTAATGGAGAAGTGATTTCCAACGTTTGATATTTAAATCGAGGAGTATGGAATACGCTGCGGATGTTTAAAAATCATTGAATATAATCGTAACTTCCGCGGAAAAGAGAGGAATACAAGAGCTTCGATAAATTTAGACAGAGTTCAAATGGTTTGTGCAAGATTACGTTCTCAAAAGGAAATGTTTCGAAGCCGCTGCCTCAAAGTGTGCGCCATGGAGAAATGAAATTAAAATAACGACAGAGAAATTGTAATGAACACCGCCGCCGCCGAAGTAATTAATAGACTGTGAATTTTACGCGTTTGCAACAAGAACGAGTAAGTGAAACTTGAAACGGTGGAAGAATTCGAAAAATTTGCGAACATTGATGCATTAATAATTTATTCAAATTAGTAAAGAGGCAGAAACATTTCTATTCAACTCTCGTGTTTCTTGCAATTTACGCGGAGAATTTCGATTACGAAGACCCGCACTATAGTATTGTAATTAATTATTGAGATAAAATGAGAGTATCATTCGATCAAAGAGATGTGAAAAAAATTCGGAAAAATTTTCATAGTTAATAAATACGTAACTGATGGAGAATTGTCAAAGCCGCAAGACATTATACAAATGGCAATTGGCAATTTATTTTCCACGAGGCTTTTTTCTGCGCGGTTATCGTCTGAAACGGTAGACGAAACTGACGCGACGCGACGCGACGCGACGCTCCGAAAGCGAAATAATTTCTGCATCGTGCAGCGAAACCTCTCCCCACCATCGAACAGAAACGGCCGCCCGTTAATTTTAATTACAAAGCGCGCGGCCGCTTTAATATGCACATTTATTTTAATGGAAAAACGACGGGGCTTCCGAGCGTGCAATGCACTCGATAGCGCTTCCCTACGTCTGCCCATATTTCATCATTTCCACGGAAACGCGGGATTTTACTTTTATTTACTTCGCTTGTTGTACTTTGCCGTGCTTTGTGCCGCGTTTTTAAACGCGCGATGAATATCCCGTTCCGACAATATTGGCGACTACGCTGGAATACGTAGAAAATCGAGAACGTATCCCTGAGAAACTAGAATTGTACATATTATCAATTTTACATACCTCCGTATAACGGTTAGAACCTTGCAAACATTTCTACCAGGTGTTCATTCCTTCTCTAATCATTATACAACATCGAACCAGTTGTTTTTTCTCCATTTTGTAATTATGAAAATGTTTAGCTCGGTTCACCGATTTTATGCAGGGTGAGGCTCCTGAGACTCCCACCGCAAAATATCTCCGTTGTTTTTAGTAATACGAAAACCTGCTTCAGGAAGAAAATGTTTCCTGCAGAGCAGTTATTGTGACGGAGAATTTTGTTTTCTCTAGGTCATATTTTCCGATATTTCAAGGCCAACATGCTATACATGGTTGAATTTGTCTTTTATGTTCTATTTGAAAAAATAACGATAATCACCTTGAAGTATCGGAAAATATGGCCTAGTCACAATAATTGCTCCACTGAACCAAACATTTTCTTCCTGAAACAGGTTTTCGCACTACTAGAAACAACGGAGATATTTTCGATGAGAGTCTTAGGTGGCCTCACCTCACAGAGATTCGAATTTTAAGGTTTCTCTTGTCCGCCACTGTGTTTCTTTCCTCAATTCTGTTTAAGTTCTCCGTGCGTTAATAAAACATGAGAAGAAAACGCGAAATCGCGAGAAGAAGAAATCCAGCACCCGTAGCCGTGAAGCGAACAGGGTCGAGGAACGCGGTCGCTCGCAATTATCCGAGTTCCGCGAGCAAGATGCACGAAAGCGGGTTGCAGTATCCTCGGTATCCGAAAATTCTCATAAAATCAAGGTCGATCTACGAGATGCCGTTAAACATTGAAACCGTGCCAAGACGCTAGCAGCAAGTGGGAGTTTCTTCAATTCCTCGTTACGAAGATCGTTGGAAGGCGGTCGCGGGGAAAAACGATCACGGCGACGCCTCTAGAATTTTAAGGAGATCGCTGTGGCGCGATTCGATTTAAAGAAATCGAAGTTTCGCGGGTGGGGAGCGAAATTTAAATAGTTCGTCGAACGGATAAATTACTGAGAGACCGAGAGAGAGGGAGAGAAAGAGAAAGCGCAAGCGCGCCTTTGCCAAAGGAAGAACCCCGTTACAAGCTCACGAACGTACCTTAAGGGGTAACTACGTTTTTAAGGAGCGGTTCCCGTAACGAATGCGATCGTTTGGTAAACCTGGACGCAGACCCTCCGCGTCTTCCACCGAGAGGAGAAAAAAGAATAAGAGGGGAGCGTGGGTGGATAACGGAATAGGACCAAAAGAGGATGCATTAAGAAGGCCGTGATTCCTCGTCTCTTTCTTGCCTTGCGCGGCTACGAACTCCGGCTTCCTCTCTGGCGAATTAAGAAAACGAGGCGAGTGCGCTGGCGGGTCAAAAAATTGAGGATCTTTCAATGCACACCGTTCGTTAAGGTCGCTAAAAAAATGTTGACTCTCCTGCAGCGGTGAGGTCACTTTATCTCGAAATGGAAATTAATCTTTACACTCAACGATTTTGTTTGTACAAACTGGAACTCCCTGTTACACATCCTACGATTACATTCAATCCGAAAATAATTGACAAAATATTTGAGAGAACATTTTTGTAATCATTCGAAAATTCAAGATTATTTTGTACAATTCGCAATTCTTCATCTGAAGGGGTTAAAGTAAACTGGAATTAAACTGAACAATTAAAGGGAACACATTTTACAAACGAAAGGAGAAAACATTGTGCATGTTTGGTAGAACCTCTAGGGCATCTCTCTTTAATTAATTTGGGATTGAAAAAGTCGTATCCGTTTATGTACACGAAGTGAAGATTCCTCATGTACTCTGGCAGAGTTGTTTGCTATATGGTGTTCTCCATAAAATGATCCAATGTTTGGACTCGTACATATATGCTCGTCAGAGAGAAAGAGCGAGGAAGCATTGGTAAATATTGTATCCAGGAAATTGTTGGTTTCTTGACAGATCTGGAAGGTTTCTCAACCGAAGATGCGCTTCAATCTTTTAAGAGAATAAAAGTACATGAGCGTATCTGTGGACCGAGGTGAATGAGAACATGCCATCAAATGATTTGTGGAAATTGTTTGTACAGGTTGGTCAATATGACATGAACTTAAACTTTACTGAGCTCTAAACATTGTTTCGCGAGGACAGTTATTGGGACGCAATCCAAATAACCTTACAACAACATTCTGACAAAATATATTAAAATTCTTCTGTTGTACACACATAAAATGAAAATAATGTGAAGCTCTTAAAAATCCAGAATTATTTCTTTCCGGAAGAGATTTCTTTTGCAAAGAAAATAAAAATAATATTACATACGAAACATTCAATTATGAATGTCTTCGCAGTGGCAGCAACGGAGGACAAAGGATTAACGAAGATAATCATCAACGTACGGCTCTCATACGTCCAATGACACGTCATTACACTCCTAAGTATTTTTTAATTATTCTTAACACTAAACCTACCACTGCCGGTCAAATGACCGGTTTAATATTTTTCATTTCACAATTATTGAAACAATGAAGTTGGTTACATGAACATTGATTCGATAGATTTCTTTACTCAGGCATGTATCGTAATAAAAATTGCACAGAATCTAAATAAATAGAGCCTTGTACTTTTCGCAAAGCTAACACATTTTAGTCGCTTTTAGCGCTCGGTAGGTTTAGTGTTAACTCGTCAACCGCTGTAGATACTCGATACTTGACCAGCCAGCATTAATTTCAGCTAATATTGATTCTACGTTAGGTTACTAGGAGGGGGATATAAAAGAACAATAGAGCGACTTATAAAATGTGCTGGAACGTAGTTTGCTGGTAACGAAATGTATCTACACGGTCGCATAAACTTTTAAGGGCCCCGCGGAGGAGGAAGTTTCCGCGTAAAGGCGTAATTATACTTGCAGCCGTTTCTTCACGACATTTTTATCAGACTTACGACAGGTAGGAAGGTGTAACAAGGTGCGGCGGCTTATACTCTGTGCAAGAGCAGGGCGTTATGACGACGATAGTCAACGAGAGTACACTCGAAACGGTGCTCGAAATGCTAGCCGAACGGGGGAAACGTGGAGCGGGTTCCATGGCAGCACGAACGTGGGAAATACCTTGAGACAAACTGCCTTCTTAAGCAAAGTTCCTGTAACGAATGCGATCGCGCGACTAACTTGGTCCGACCTTAGTTGCGTGAACGCGGAAAAACCGAAGAGGAAGAGGCAACGCGAAGGATATAACGGAGACTGGCCAAAAGAAGCGGCACAAGTTCCTTTAAATCTTCTTGACGTCTCCCGTACGCTCTCGCCGATTCATCGTTAACTAAATGGCCGTGGACAAAAAAGAAATCGTAGGAGGCTCAGGGAACTTGCGAAGTAATTTAAACAGAGATACACAACACACACACACACATAAGCAGGGTCTTCGGTTGCTACTGCCTTCGATAACGGAGCGGCGTCGCGAGGATAAGGCGATTAGAAGACGTACAAGTTCTATCGCCTGAAACTTTCGGCTAAACCCTTTGTTGTTCGGACAGCTAAGCTTGTCCCGATTACCAAATCCGCAGGACGAATCTGTCCTTAATTAAATACTCGCGATGTCCTCGCTTATGAGTAGACTCCGGATTTTATGCATTTATATACACTGATTTAATACTTTAATACACTGATGTCCTTAAATCTTTTTAATATGTTCACTGCTTTACATTGTATTAGGTGTGCAAACAAGTTCTTTCCCCTTTTTTCCATATTCAATTTGGAAAATGTAATAAAATCTTGTCTGGTGGCTCCCAATCTTTCTGCCAATTTTACTTGCGTCTGGGTCGGATTTCCGTTGAGCAATTCCCCTAACTCACCGTCATCGAACTTTCTCGGTGCACCTGAATGATCGTCGTCGACCAAATTAAAATTTCCGGCTTTAAATTTTTGGTACAGTGACGCAAATGATGCTTCTGGCGCGCCATATTGCTTGAAATTGTTGCATAGGATTGGAAACTCTTACAGCGCTCACCACGATTCTTCTTAGAAGTAGATGAATGGTCTTTCAGACGACACCAAAATCGGGAAGTACATACGTTGAATTCAGTCAGAAGTTATGATCGTAGGAAAAACGGGAAGGAACTTATTTGCACAACTAATACGTACCCATTTGTGTCGTAAATGCATAAAATTCCATCCACTGCTCGAGCACATTCGAGCCAGGATATGAATAATAACGCGATAAACTGAAATTGCTGGTACAGGTTAAGATAATGAAGTCAGGGAGACAGGTGTGCAGACTGTTGCGGGAGCGAAGAATTTCCGCGAGGTTTTCGGCGGTGTTTGCTCGAAAAGCTTCAAAGAAAATTTTCGAGTGGCGAGAAGCCCGAGACAGATTCGCCTGGTACACCGTCAAACTCGCGGACGTTTACATATTAGAGCCGACGTGGCAGTCTCAAAGGGGGCACTGTTTAACAGCATCCGCCGCGAGACTGGTCGAATAACAGCGGTCCAGAAATTAGTCGGAACAAAGGAGATAACGAGGTGGCCTGTTTCCACAGGATTCGTGTGCCTTTCCGCCGGTTCCTCTGGACACTTAGTTTCGGTTTAAGTTCGTGGAAGGCGCGCGCTGGACGAAAACGATGAACAAACCCGCTCGGCCCGGAGGAGGAGAGAAAAGTTTCGCAACGCGTCGTCGCAATGGCGGAGTTACGAGAACGTTCCGTGGAAATCGGTCGTTTTAAAAAGTCCAGATTGTTTAAACTCTTAACGATTGTTTAACTCGTTAAAGAGTCATTAGGGCTTGTTCAAGAAGCTGACCTCGGAGAAATATCGCGCACTTGTAATCGACCAGTGGCTCCCGTCTTCCCAGCTGGGAGAAGAAGACGCCTAAACTGCCTTTACAGACATAAATAATGCCACAAATAATGAAAGTTACGTCCTATTCGGTATAAGTCCAAACATCAGGAACGGACTAAGGTCGTATACCGAAGTTCCACTGTATGTGTATAATAATGAAAAAATATTTAAAAGCATAGTTTTTATGATAACGTAAAGTTCATCTCGGGTCAAGTAGACCTGAGGAAGACAGCAGAGTTAAGTACCTCGAAACAAGAAATATATGACTTCGACCACTTTCGTAATTATGGGCACACATTAGGTCGCTCCGTATGAAGCGTTTTAATCAAGGAATAATATTGAAGACATCACTTGAAGGTACGAAGCTAATCTTTCATTTAAGTAGCACTACGATTGGATTGTTGAATGTGCATTAACATAAACCATCGTGCAGTGTCCACCTACGCACGCGCAGCATAGCGATGTTTTCCGAAGGTCCGTATTCCCTCGAAAACTACAATTTTCGTAACAAGCAGATATTAAAAGCGAATCTCCACGGGAGAACGTTCGCAATCATGAAGCCCGCAGCGTCCCAATCAGCGAAACAAGCGGTCAAGAAATTCCGGTGTTTACCCGACCTACCGCAAAACCGCGTTATTGGTCTTGTAGGAGGGAGCCGTCGATCAGGTTCACGGAGCGGAGAACGTGGAGGAGGAGGTGGATGAGGTGGAACGAGAGGAGAAAGAGAGGATGAACGGAAGAAAAGAGGAGGAAACGAGACTGGGCCGATAGCAATGAGAAATAGCAGAACTCGGGCCGTCCTAGTGGCGTCGTTCGTGTCGATGTTCGCCGATTTTTCCGGTCACGATGTGCCTCCTCTCGCGATGGCGCAGAGGCGTGCACACGCCGCGTCGCGAGGCGAGGCGAAGCGAGGCGAGGAAGAAGGAGCGAGCAGATGAGAGAATAGGAGAAAGAGCGGAGGAGTCATCGTGCCGCTCGGCAAAGGCCATTTACCGGTGACAGAGACAAATAGAACCGGGTACGTTCTAGGGGGGTCCGTGAGAGAGAGGACCGCGTGTCCTCTAACTAACCGAACCGGAGACCAAGCAAGAATGAACCTACCCCACGGTGCGACCAGAACCGGGAACGAAGAAACCGGCCGTACAGAGTTTCAAGAAATGGGAGCTGCATAGACTGCGTGCACCGTGGGTTCTCGAATTATTAGGGCGGTTGTGCGAAAAAGTTTCGCGTTTCTTCTGTTCCACTATTTGTTGTAGGTTTAATTGTTAGCGACGCTGCCCAACTAATTTCTCATTTTGTGATATTAAGGTATCGCTACGCAGAGACAATTTATATTTTGCACAGGAAAGTGTAGTTATTACCAGATTGCGGATTTTATTCAGTTTTGACAGAAACATCAAATGGATTTGTGCGCGTTGTAACATTGTTTTCGACTTATTGAAATGATCAACACATGGAATACATTTCCATTCAACTTCCATTTCCTACAACATTTTCGATTTATTAAAAGTATCAACACAAGAAATACTTTCTAGAGTCTAGTTATTACATACTAGTTTTCGGATTTTACGCATTTTGGGCAGAAACATCAAATGAATTTGAGCATGTGATAACATTATTTTCGACTTACTAAAATTATCATCCGACTTGGAAAATGTGTATTCCGCAGAAAAATCCGCAGTCTGGTCATTATGTACTTGGCGTTTATTTATAAAGTAATGCCAGGTTGTTTTTGCTTGAATTTTTTCAGAAACTTAAATTTTTCGTATTGTCCAGCTGGCACTGTTCGAACCATCGCGGACAGTAAAAAGAGGACAGAAGGACGATGAATTCCGTCACGGCCTCGGACCCCATAGCAGAGTTCCGTGACTCGTCTCGCGGACCCCTGTTCCTCCCTACTGTTTGTTTTTTCCTTCTCTTCGTCCGCCTCTCTCGCGACCACTATGTTCCCTGCTTTGTTCCGTTCCCGAGAAGAATCATTTCGTGGCAATTAACGCGTTAGATGTGCTCTTGAATGTGGAGGCAAATGGTGGCTGGAGTTACCGACTGCAATGAACCCGAGGGAATAAAATAGAGGGGGGGAAAGCTTGGTTCCGCGGGAGAAAATGAACCCGGGCAATCGGGCGTCGGCCCGGAATTGAAACCGGTAACGAAATACAAAGATTCTGGGTCTATTACGACACACAGACGGAGAACTCCCATTCGCGACTAATTCCGCGTACACATTCCAACATTTTTCTTTCGGAGAACCTTTTTCGTTCAGAACTTAGTATAATGATACTCCAGATTTTATGCGGTAGGATAAATAGACTGCGGATCTTTATGCATTTATACAAAACTGACAAGATGAAATTCATGTGAATTTTTATAAAACGCCTGCTGCCCAAAATCGTTGCAAAAGATCCGCAGTCTAATTTTATTCAATCAATTTCTACGAAAGGGTATAACCTCTACAATTTTCAAATAAACAATCTAAAACCGGTGATCCGACTGTTTCCCGGTGGGTACAATGTTAACAATCTAAATGAGCCTGAAGAAAGTCGCCATACTTGTTCCATCTGGTTAAATGATTTGAATGAAGCCACGCGCACCGAACAAAACATTCGGCAGAAAATAGAGACTTCAGTTCTTTCATCCCTTGAATATGGAAGAAGTTCGCCGGGGGTGGTAGACGGTCGGTGGCCGCCGGAAGAAAGTTTCGAGGCGTAAATTAAACAGAAGGTTCTTTTATTAAAAATCAAGAGTCTGCGGGAAGTTTCGCCGGTGAGAGAGGGCGTGAACCAAAAGAGGAATCAAACCCAATGAAATTAAACCTGGAATCGATGGCGGCGTCCCGGAAACGTGCTCACCACCTCTCCTTGTACGCGCATTAAAAATTCCAACCCCGTACAAATATACGGAAACGGAAGGGGTCGGCTGTGGTCCGGTAGGAAACTGCGTTAGAGTCTACACACTAACACTCGGCAAAAGGGACGTATGCCGTTCGAGCCGGCATGGACCGACGTTTCATGAAACATAAATGCCGGTGTATCCATTCGCTCGAAATCCCGGGCGGGTCGTTTTCCCTCGCTCATTTCTATACTCCATTACCGTTGCTATTAAACTGCCCCGAACATCCTCGAACCCACGCGGACAAGTCCTCGCCACCCCAACCCCCTATCGTCGCCCCCGCACTAGTATCGCGTTCGCGTTTTATTACGATTAAGAGACCGTTGGTCTAAAGCTCGCTAGGATGATGTTTTCGGGGCTGATATCGAGGGTGGACCCGCTCTCGGGGCTCGGAACAGAAACATTGATGGGGGACCGAGTGTCCCAGAAGGATTCGGCACGAAGTTTTATGGATCTACAGATTTTATGGCCGCGCGAAGAGCGATGAAATAGAAAAGTTCGGACCGTTCCGTCCGGTGATCAACTAATGATGTTTGCTCTTCGAGATTGCAATTCGTTCAAACCTTCGCGCTCTATTTTAACACGAAAACCAAACATTTCTTCTGACCTAGAATATTTTTTCATTCATTTCATTTCATTAATTATTAGTATACTGCGGATTTTATTATAGACACATACATAATTTAAAACAGTGGACATTAATAATAGGACTTAATAGGACATTTAAAAGACGAATACAACTTTTATTTGACTCCTGTGTCCTGCAACCAATGCGAACATTTTTTATTTTGCATAAAGATCCGCAAGAGGTCGATTTATCAAATAAGAATTAGTTTACTATACTATACCAGATTTGTTAACTGTATCAGATATGCAAATAGCAGATAGCAATATTTAATGGTGCCTCGACCTCAACTGTCCCCTCCGCAGCTCCACTAAAAATTACTATGCCATAATTCAAAGCAGCTCGCAGCGTAATTGTCTCTTTCGTTCGACTCTATTTCAACGTAAGAATGTTTCTCAGTATTTCCACGGGAAAGCGAAAGGTAGGATAAATTAGACGCGCCTATTAGGACGTTGTACGTTACAGAATAAACAAGAAGAGTAATTGCCGCAGCGAATAATAATAATGTAAGGAATTACCGTGGGACAGGGAGAGGCCGGCAGATGTTTTCGGGGTTGAAATCGGGGGTGAGCCCGATCGAAACTCGAAAACAGAAACATCGACAGGGGACTGTCCTGGCAGACTTATAGTTTAAGGGGTAGGATCGCGGCCGGAGAGGAGATTGGAAAGAGAAGAGAACCGATCTGGAAGGGAATCCAGAGCTACGAGGCGGCATGGCAGGGCTACGGGGGTTGCAGGTTGCGAATAGGGAGAAGCACAGGGGTGCTGCAACGTTGCTGTACAAGGTTCTCCCGGTAAGCTCGATGCCTGTTAAGTTTCTCTCGTGCGTTCTATCGTGTCCCGAAGGCTCGAGGGACGTCGAAGCTTTGGGGTTCGCCAAGAGGATCGACCCAGCCCGTACTCAACGACGTCCTGCTTAAACTCCCGGGCGGTATATGGGGTGAGGTCGATGGGGTGAGGCAGGGTGCAGAGAGAGAGAGAGAGAGCAGAAGCAGCAGCATCGTACAGCCCCCGGTGGGGCGAGGGTTGGAAAGGCCGGGACAGGCGACGAAACTCAATGGATCGCCGAAAATGCACGACCCACAAACACGTCCCCGCGAACAAAGGACATTGTTGGGCCGAAATAATTGCGCTACTGTCGGTAATAATGCGGCCAGATGCTTGCGAGACACAATCCGTCGGGAGATGTGTGTCGCCCCGGCTGATTCAACTCTTTGCCAACGCAATCCAGATCGCCGAAATTTCCTGATTTATCGAATACCGCCTCTCGCTTCTTATTTCTTCGCGACCATTACCACGCGCCGCGTGAATGCGTCCCCCGCCCCCGGTGATTCATGGCGCTCATTTCGACGGCTTGGGCGATCAGCGAGCTGGGAGTTTCTCTCGGGGATCGAATTTTTGATAAATCCGTCTGCTAACGGACTGTGTTTGGATTTTCTGGCAGAAGTCAATTGCTGAGGATACAAAACATTTTTAACCCTTATGTAGCCAACCAAAATGTATAGATGATTTAAAACCTTCATCGAAGTCTAACGAATATTAATGTTGTGTCGTTCTTACTAGACGAAATACAATTGTATTCATTTCTGACCAATAGTCAACCATTAAAGTAAACCTGTAAATAAATTTTTGAAACCTTATGCAGTCAACCAAGACGTATAGATTATTGAAAACTGTTTTGTATTTAACATATTTGCACAAATTCTCATTTTGAGACTATAAATTCATAAATTAGCGAGCAAAGAATATTTTTAGGGGAACATTAACAAGTTGTTGCTGTCCTCTGCGGTTTCGCTTTGCCAGAATAGCAACGTCAGAGATATCAGAAACAGTAAATGATTTGTTTTCAATATTCTACCGGAGAAAAATCGATTTTCGATAGTTCGTGATTGAAGAACACCTTGCTCGGGACAATTTTTTCTAGGGTGATCCCGCGTCGATACGAGGGTGCAACAGTGAAAACTATTCCAACGTAACGAGCCCGTAAAGCGTTCATATTCGATGAGGAGCGGGGTCGGCCCATTAAAAATGCATCAATCACCGTTAACGGAGCATAGAGAAACAGTAAGTAAAAGGAGCAACAGCGTGTCCGGTTGCATTTAGGATGCATCGAGCTCGCGCGACACCGTGACAGTTTGTGATGAATCGGTGTGCTCGAAATGATATCGAAGAACGGCAAGCCACCAGCCAGGAAAATGGGCCATTTGGTCGGCTATTTAGAAAACGCTCGGTAAAAGGTTTCTGTGAAAAAAGGAGAATGGAGGAAGGAAGGAAGGAAAAAGATACACAGAGACCCTCGAAAACGTTGCAGACGTTGAGATGGCGCGTCATAGAGATCGAGGATCGTGGAATATCGTTATCAGCCACCTGTCAACGGGGGCACGCGACCCTTTCGTCCTGCTAGGAAAACTCGTACAACGCTTTTCCATCAGTATGAAACAGCGCCGTGTCAGCCCTACTCGACAACCGGGTAACAAATCACCGAGAATATGATGATGCCCCGACAACGATCCACGGGCGTAGAATTTCGCTCAGAAATTTATCACACCCTGTAAATTTCCTGCACTGCCTCTTTATTCATTTTTCGAACAGTATCATTTCCTCCGGCGGACAAAAATCGCTGGAATTTATGACGATTGCTCCCGTTTTCGGGATTGCGCAACAATATTGATATTGTTGGACGATCGCGAAATGTTTTGATAGACTTTTCATAAATTATGTGTGATTGCAATTTTTCAATTTTTGTAGGTAAATTTCAAGAAAGTGGAATTAACCCATATCTGTCCCTCATTTCGCGAACTGAATTTGTCCCTCGGTGTCAAATTGACACAGTGATAAAGAATCGGTAAAATAGCAAGGTACATAAACAGTTATTCGTTGATGATTTTTTATTCAAATTGATGAATTAACATTTACAACATCTTAGGTTTTTTTATCTGCAAATAACAGAACAGTATAACTTATTTCGAGAAAACTGCGTCAAATTGACACGAGGGACGGATGAGGGTTAAATAAAATCTCTTGTTTCCAGTGGTAGTAACCTTTGTAGATCTGGAATAAATTAAAATCGTACCAAATTCTATCGAATTTTACATTGCAGCATCTTTCTGAAAATTTTCAGATGCCATAAATGCATGGAAAGCCGCGGTCTAGTGGTTGCTAACGAGTAGAACAAATTAAAAACTGACTTCATAAAACGATTAGGATAATAAATAAGTGTATATTTTCTGCTTGTAGAGAGCTGCAAATGAACCGTGCTTGACGAGGCGCGAAAGGAATAATTTGCGCACATTAAAGCGACAATATGGAGACGGGAAAAATAGAGAGAGGGAACGCGCGACAGTGTCATTATGGCGGCGAGAAACGTCCGCATTTTTCAGCGAACTGTTTATTTAATAGGTTTTAAGAGACTTTTAAATCACTGCCAACCACGTCCGGTAGTTTGCTCGGAGCAGCAAGTTAAGGCTTTTCCATCCACCTAATCCAGTTTTGATTATAAATCACTTAAAGCCGTCGTCCTGACGGCGAAACGAAGTTTTCGAAGCAACACCGGAGCACCGGCTATATTTACGGACTTGCCAGCCGGTAATTGAAGGATTTATCTAGGCAGAGGTAGAGGAAAAAAATCGACGCCGAGAGAGACAGGCGTCGCGTTTTTCCTCAAGCCGTCGAGTAGCCGCGCGGCGTTCAGACGTCGCGTCGGGGCCTCGTGTCCGCGCCGAAGAAAAGTTGCGTGTCCGCCGCATTCTGTTGCATTTATGCGACTGTTGCTGCCGATCAATCTACGACAACCTGCCACGCAATATGTTTGGCCGCGCCGATTATCTTCTAATTTTAGAGCCGTTATCTTATTACGAGTTCGGTATTCCGCCGACAGCCATCGGTCAAATAAGCGCGACTTATCCGTCTTTTACGGCGGACGTCTATTTTACACCGGCTGAATGCTACCCGAACGATCACGAATACGTATTACCTACCCAACCGCGAATAGTTATGCAAATTCGAGTTTTCAGGAAATCACTGATCCACCGTGGAATTGAATATAAGCTCACTGGCTGAGTAAATACTTCCGACCAGCAAATAACATTTTGCTGGTTCTAACTCTATTTTCGGATGTTTGTTCTGTATATTTGAATGTTCTGTTTGAATTCTCTATTGAATTCTCTATTGCTGAATGTTTTAGCAGTTTTTCTACGACAGAACTTGTATTTTCTACTTCATTTTCTTCAGTCAATAAGATGCTGAAGATTTCAACACGTTTAAGCATTAACTTCAAGAAACAATTAAAAACTAATAAATTCGGGGTTAAAGAGCTTGTAGCTGTCACTTAAAGACACTCAAATATGTAAATCATTGAGAATCGATTTATGAATCGAGAATAAATTGGTAATTAATAAAGTGAAATGCTAGTAGGCACTTCGACTTCTCTCTTAATGCGAAAATTAGCATTTATATATTATGATTAGACGAATAATTGGACTGTCAAGATGTTGCAAGATTTTAAGAGGATTCTACTAATTATTTTCAACTAATTAAAATTATTGAAAGTAAGATTACATTTTTATTCAACTTCTGTTCGTTCGAAATGGTTATTTATAAAATATTCAAGAAGTCGTTACCAACCGATCGATTAATTTCCCACCAAGATATTAAAAACTAATCGATGAATGTTTGATGAAATATCGAGGCTTGTGAATTAATTAAAGATGAAACCGTCTAATGAAAAAATTACGGAAGAAGGATGTATAATTACCGATTACGGGAGAGCTATTCGCGATCGCTTGTCGACACGCAACGAAAAACGGTCGATGAACGCAAAGGGTGTTCGCGAACTCTGTCGAAGACACGCCATTAACCCTTTTGTTGATAACAGGCTACTCATATCGGATTTTCTGCTAAAACTTTTTTATGATCCTAATAAAATGATCTCTAAACCTGTTCAGATCCTCGTTATTTATCGGTGAATGTAACTGACGTATAATTTAACAATAAAGCTGTAATACAGAGTTGTGAAGGCGATCAAATCAATAAATAATGCGCTGTTATTAAAATTCCATTTTAAAAAACCAAGTAGACCTTCATATATGACCTTTACTTTACTATTCGTAAATTAAAAATATGAAATCATTGCGATTGGCGTGGGAACCAGTGGGAAACTTTTCGGTTACGAAGAAGACAGCCGGTCGATCGGTATCGCGATACTCGAATCACAACGCGCTGCCTTATCCGTGAATTAGAGTCAATTCGCGCGTCTCGGATGATACAGCCGTGAAGGAGCCACCTAAACGCATAGCAACGTCAAATAACAACAAGTACATTACGTCAGGTTAGCATGATTCATGCGAGATAACGTCGTGCCAAGATAATTACGGTTGTTAGGAGCAAACAAAGCGGAGGCGCAGCCACGGAACCTGCCGCGCCGCCATCTCTATCGACCGCTCGAATACACTTCGACAATCGACGCCGCGCCGCCACAATCAAGCCCCGATTCAACCGGGAATCTACGACGGTGTTATCAGCCATTAAATATCCACGATCATATGTGCCGTTCGAAACAATCGAGAAAGAAAAATGTATTCGAAGTCGCATTCTACGCTTGCAAACAGATAACATCGTGATGCGCAGATCGATATCGGGCACATTCTTGACTCGCGAGAGAAACTGCTACTTGCTGGTGAATTAACACCTCTCTGCTCGAAAGCATATCGATTCGAGTCGCTCATGGACAACGAGATTCTCCGTTGCTTACAGTGTTTTTCCGCGAAACAGTCATCTATCGCATTTAGTCGATTTACCAAGAATTGTAAGTATCACGTGTGTGTACAAATTAATTGGTCGCTCACACAATAAACCAATTGCTTGTAACCCTCTTTTCAATTTAATTTTTCCGAGTTTTAACCGACTTCATCAATTACCTGTCAGATAATGTAGAATACGTACATAAAATATTATGAGGATTATTTAAAAAGAATGATTTGTATACATGAACGAGATCACAAATTAATTTCTACACGTAATATAATTGTCTCAGCCACTTTGTCCGGTGAAATGAAAGTGAGCAGACCTTAACAAGAAACCTGTTCATACTTGTCAGATGCGCAGAAAATGAGCAATGTTCTAACTAGATTGTTCATTTGAAGGAAATCTGTACCTTGTTCCAGATCGAGCAACAAAAATCTCGAAAATCGAAATCGTTTCTTGATCGTGAGCAATGCCGAGCGATCGTTTCCAGCTGAAAGCACGGTCATCGGGCAAGCTTAAACCAGAATCGACGGCTGCAGTAATTCCGTCCGCTTTTTATTAGCCGGACGGACTTTAAGGGGGTAAGCCACTTAGATGTAATGGCGCGACCGCGTTGTTCGGTCGAGGCTTGTTCCCCGGCTACCCACGGAACTGCAGAAAGCCGAAAAGCGTCGAGGGAGAAAAAAAGTAAAAAGTTCGCAAGGGTTGGTGAGGGAGAGTCTTAAATCTTGCGCACACCTCGGGATAGAAAATGGTACTTGTTTGGCCGGAGAAAATAAAAGGGCTGACTTAGGGGTAGATGGATGAAAATTGGAGAAACACTGAGAAAGTGTAACGTACGAACGATTGGCAAAATAGAATGAAGGAGAACCGGAGGAAATGAAGAATAAAATAACCTTCGCGACACCTGGCCGAGCCACATGTTTCTTATGTAATCGATTGATGACGCTTTCCGCAAGAATGTCCATTTACTGCACAATATTCTTTGCTACGTTATTGCGAATCTTTATGCTCGGAAGAAAAATCAATATACGAATTGATTTATTCTTAGTCCTTTTCTTGTTGTGCTTTAAGTGTGTATTTTGACGTGAATAAAAATAAAGTTATTATCAAATGTATTTTAGAGACATTTTCTAGTTGATGAAAAATATTTTCCCCTTACTCCAATATTTTAAAAATAAGCTAATGATACTATAAAAATGTATGTCTGAATAAAGATGCAACACGCAGCCATGGAAGAAGCAGTATTATTTTCCTCGCCGCTCGTTTCGATATAATAATTTTCCGTCGACTAGAATGTTGTTTTTCGTGCCGGGTAAATTGCATTCCTGGTGCGCTTACATGCCGCGAATAATTAAGATTCTGGTAGTACAGAAAATGGAACAGAAGAGTATGGGAAGGGCGTAACACGGCCGGTGGAGGAGTGAAACGAAATTTCTGGTCAAGTGTTCAACCGTGGTATTAACCCAGTTCAACGTGGAGCATTATTGATTTCGACGCCGGCCAGACGGTGTGAACGAAGTTCCATTCTTAATACTTTTCGAGCCTCCTGATGTAAGCGAGGCGGTTCGTTGCCGCCCGGTGTACAACGAGGAATCGATTATCGGGTAGAGTTCGTGGGGGCACGTTGGCCCGGTTCATGAACTCGTATCATAAATTTCCTCTTGCTTCGCCGCTAGTGCTTGAAAACAATAATTGAAACCCATTTATTCTTATCTGTTACTTGAATGTGTTCGTTCAACGCATCCACACCATTACGCAAATGCTGCATCCACACATTTCGCACGAACTACTAATCATTTTTTTAAATTACGATTACTAAGGTACTAAGTATATTTGGAATTTGTTCGATAAATTCATTACACAGCTGTGACTCATTAATTCACTGAATTGTATAACAAAATTTATTTCTTCGGACATATACCAGGTTTAAGGTGTAAATGAATTTAAAAGGCCGCCAACCCTGAAGAATAAATTCATCGCCCGTAAGCCGTACGCATTTTCTGCCAGCTCGTAAACGAGAAAACCAGAAACAAGTACGAATAAAGAACAATCTTCTCTGGTTAGCAAACTAGAAAATAATAAAGTTAATTAATGGACGACCCATTAGGTCTCGCCCAGTAAGAAGGCATTGTTACGACTAATCTGGTGAAAGTAACAAGAGTTTCGTGCCGGATATTTCCTCTTTATCTGTGGCAGTCGAGTTTCCAGGGAACGAGGCGAATCGTTTCATCGCGTCGAGATCCGGCTCAGCCAGCGAAAATTACGCTCGCGAAACGACGTCGATCGGATATCGCGAGATGCCGCGACACCGTGAATACTTCGGATCGATTTAATTCCACGAATGCCCGGACAATTGCCAAATTCAAATTCAATTTCAAATTGATTTCATGTTTCATTTCAATACGGTGTAGTTTCAGCAAATTTGGGATTCATCAAAATCACTGAATCAAAAGATTAAAATCGAGCGATGGGAATGATCCTTCTCACTTATTGTTAGTATCGATTCCTAATAGCAACATATGATTGTATTCAAGGTATCCACGTGTAAACACAGAAGTACCTATCCATTGTTAGCGATACCAATAGCATTCAGTTTGACAAGTATCATATTTTCAAAACGTATTCTCGCGAATCGTTCCACGGGAATGCGATCCGGATTCTACTATGGTAACCATACAACGCGGCGAAACTGCGAGATCGTCCAAATCGGCAAGGCCGTCGGAAAAATCGCCGACCGAGAGAGGTTTCGCGAGGAACACGAGGCGGAAACGAGCGCACGCAGTGTTGGCCTCTCCCTTTCTAATTAATTATCATACCGGACTATTCGCGGGCCATTCGCCTTAGTCACACGCATCTGGAAAGTATGGTCTCTCGAGCCGGTATGGAATTCGGTGCCACGATTTTGGTAGGTCAAGTGACCATTTCGAATTCTTTCGGAGAAAGCTGTCGCCTACCATTCGTTATACTTAGGTAAGTAAACGTCTATGCGGATTTTCCCTGTCGTCGGCCATTGTGCGAGCAGTTACGTAATTTCTCGAAGAGTTAAAAAACGAGTCACCTTGGAATCCAGACGCTTTTAGCGTTAATTAACGGCTCGCAATTGTAAAAGATTGGGAATTAACGAAACCGAGATCTAGGAAAGCTCGTCTAAAGAGAAACGCTCAGTGTTATGACCATTGTCCATTCTGGATTGAACAGATCGATTTCTGAATTGAATTGGTTCATTCTGAATCGAACAGGCCCACTCTGAAACGAACTGTCTCATCACACACGAGTGACAAATGTTTGATTCCCTCTAAGAATTAATTTTCGCTCAGATACGCGTTTGTGTAAATCAGGTAGCGTGACATTTATGTGTTAAGAATGTCTAAAAATGTTCGACAACGCGCGGCACGAATTTGAATAGAATGTGATTCTCTTTGACGATATCTTTAATCGGTAGAAGCCATTAATCCACGAGAAAAAAATTCGATTCCACTTGAAATTCTCGATCGTCGGTAGTAAAAGTGTCCATTTGCATAAACATCCGTGGTCGATTTATTACCGTGCAAACATTCGAAAACATTCTCGGTTCGTTACAGAGACGGACTAAGTCCGCGCAATTTCAAGGGTGACTCACACGCATAACTTCAATGAATCAGTCTCTCCTGAGCAAACGTTGCGTTCGATTGGCTTTACAAACAATTCCGACGGAGACACGTCGCGTCGTCGCGTTGATTCGTGTGACGAATTATATTATTCATCGAGCATCATTTCTCGGAGTATCGTCATCGCGATAATTAACGTCCGAACTCTTACTCACACGCGGAAAACGCGCGAATGCATTTTCGGGTAGGTGTAAAGTAAAAACGCACCTCTATTTTCCGCGTTACTAGACACGCGGCGATGATGGCAGGGTGAGAAGAGTGGTTTCGAAAGTACGGTTCATTAAAGATTATATGCAAATCGGATGCAAATGGCATGCAAATAATGTTGCACACTTTTTCCACGACATTATGCACACCATAACGCGGAGCATGACTCCGATGGAGTAATCGCGGGATCGTATTCGTCCGGTCCCGCTAAAAGCTGCTAACGAAATTACGCGGTAACAGAGAATCTGAATTACGGTGAATAATCGCGGTCGCTGTTCCTCCCTCTTTCAATCTCGCGCGTCGACGAAAAACGCTTCGTCCGACAACCCCGTAAAAAACGGTTCGGATTTAGCGTGAGACTTTGCGAGATGAAACAGTTCTCGAAACACGTCATCAAACCGAAGAATAAATATAGGAATTCCTTAAATCATTTGAAGAAACTCTTTCCTCTGCGAAAATGTTGTCCTATCTTTTCTGGAAAGTATATATAGAGACGATTTTAATCGACAGTGACAATCAACGTGTCAACCCCTTGCCGTACCATTTTCTTTGCAGTTGCAGTGATTGAAACATCTTTATGAGAAAAGAAAATATTTAAATATTTGTTTAATGCTTACATATTGATTACAAACGAATCAAATATTACTTCGTCGAAAAGGAAAGGTGTACCATTCGTATGTGTTAGACCTGGTTAAAATCTTCATAACGAGTCAGACTCGTTAAACAATATAATTGTTAAACGTTTGTAAGCACTGATTGGACAGGAAACGCGTTAACACTTTGACTGCCATGACACCCACGCAAGGATGACGCATCTTTTGGCCCGGTGCTAAAAATTAACATGTGTCAAAGAATGTTAACCTCTTCAAGGATGCTGACACATACATCTGACAACCGTGACGTTTAATTTTAGTCTGATAAAGAAGTTTAACACTCTCGCAGAAGGACAACATTTTTTTTCAACGTCCACACCCATTTTCAATCGTGTTTGTTTTATTTAATCCATTGGCATGCACAAACATGTACACACACAGAACTTCTTCAATTTTAAAAAGGTTATTCGTTTTTGGAATCTCTCGGAACACACACACACATTGAATTCCAAGAGCGCAAGAAGTTAAACAAATAAAAGTCTGTAGAGAGATTCGTTCCAGCACATCAGAGCTAAGTGCAGGCGCACTCGAGGAAGATTTAAAGTCGATTTCCAGGGAATCAAAGTCTGGAATGAAGATTTATTTTTTCATGTGAAATCGCTGGTTTCACGGTTGCAGCATCATCGGTTGGACAGGCTGGTATAATGGTTGTTTGGTCAGACACCGAGAGAGTGTTAAAGCGTTAAGATGAAAACTCCATCGAAATCGGAGTTAGACCAGCAGAACGAACCAGCGTCTCCTCGTCAGTCGAAGGAAGCGAAGGTTCGGCCAACCACAATCCAGTGGTGAACCCGATGTAACACAACTCTCAAGGTGAACCGAGCCAAGACATCGTATCCGCTTTACGTAGAATGTTTTCCAGCCGCGCGCGAGCTCACGGTACGCTCCAGGTATCCGAGATAATCGGTTAACCGGTCTGTGTAAACATAATCGAAATTGTTCCTTCCTGGATCGGGTTTTGCGGTCGCCCGTTAATTTTCAATAATAATTCTTTATAGCTGTAGCGCACGGAGAAGGAATGGCTGGCTGAATGGGGATCGATCGACGGATCGTGAGGATCGAACAAGAGTACACTCGGTGAACGATCCCTCCGGTCTCACGACGCGGAAGAGAAGCCATCCGTGGCCAATCAACGACCAAACACTGCTTTCGTATTCCGGGACGACGATCGCGCATCGATCAAGCGATTCATGAAAACAAGATCGGAAGAAACGGACGGCTCGAGAAAAAAAGAAACGATCCTTTACCATTGTTCGTTCGTTCGCTCTCCTTTGGATTAAATTGTGCCCTTAAGCAGCGTTTTTTACTTCAACCATTCAGGGATGATGGCTGTACGTCGTACCGACGAATACTTCGAAATGGATCACAGGAAATCGGATCATTAGGCACGGTACACTTTCATGCGTTTCCTTTTCAGGTTCTATCACTTGAACATAGCTACGTGAAGTATCAAAGAATCACTAATAAATCTGTGGTTGAAAAAAAATGTTGAGTTTATGCATTCATTGAGCTTTATGGTGAAAAAAGTTAAGAAAATAAATTCGAAAGGCTCAAAAAAAAATAATGCAGTTTAACCGATATCCTATGTGCATGCGGCGTTCTTCCTGACAACCATAAAAATAAGCACGGCAAAATTAACCCTTAGCAGTCGAAATTGTACCATTATTCACAATATTGTTTATATTGTATTATTAAATATGTTGATATCTAATTAATCACTACAGATTTGTTTCGTAGATTAGAAAGGTGAATGTATCGTGCAACCGTGAATAGTGCACTTAATGCGTCCTAACGTGATCGTAAAGGTGGTTCTTTTGCATCCAATTCAGGCAGCCGATCCTATCAGCTCTAGTAATGTCGTTTGAATCGTGTTAACGCTGATTACTCGAGAAATGAAACGTTCCTATGCCTCAATTATCCTGACGGTTTCGCGAATACGCTCGTTTTGATACACAAACATGATTCCGAGTGCTATTAATAATGGTTTGGCGAAGTAGACGTCGAATTGGTCAGCTGGTCAAGGTCTGGGAGGGTTATATGCTGACACACTTTTTGCGTTTTACACTGGCGTGCATTTTAAATCGAAAACACGTGGCGAACATATGTGAACTGGGCTCTTTAACACTCGCTTTCCGCGCAATGAAGCAATTCTGCAACAAGCAAATTCAAATTCAAATTGATTTTTCATGTTTCTAAAATTCTCAAAATTAATTTAAATTTTAAAATCACCGAATCAAAAAATTAAAATCTAGTGAGATGAGAATGATCCTTCTCACTTAGTACATATCGATTCCTAATCCATTCCTAATAGCAACATTCTATTCAAGGTATCCACGTGTAAACACAGAAGAACCTGTCCATTTTTCAGTACGTTTCGATACTTCCATATAAGTTCTTAATTACTTGAAAACCATGAGAAAAAGAATCGGTTCGCTCCCATCACTACTAAAATCACAATTAGTCCGGAAGAATTCCCCGTTTGAAAGGACATTAGAGTGAGTCAGAAACCCGAAGGCTGTGGCACAATTAAAGCGCCTTCGATCTCAGAGTCCAGTTAGTCGAATAAGGCATAAAATCCGGAGACTACCTATAACAAATTTCATTAAGACCTTTAAAAAAAAAACAAGGAAATGCTACATTGAATCAACCTAGAATACCAGTTAAATGCCACTATGTATTTTTTGATACATATTGCTGTAGTTGACATCAAGACGAATGCAATGACTTACTATGCATGCAACTCTTAAAACAATGCTAAAATGGTATTGACCAACACTTCGGTGCAAATCCTCGCCGTGCAGAATTCGTATAGTTTTCAGGGATACCTGAAGAGAAGACTCTCGATGCTCCCGGCAAGAAATAACGTCTGAACCGCGGCTAAAAAGGCCAGTGTGGAGAGGACGAGCGAATCGAAGGTATCCAAGAAGGCCTTGCGAAATTGAAAATTGCGCAGAGGGACAGTGGTTATGGTAATGCGCCGCGTTACCGTCTACGGGGGAATAATTTCGAGAGCGAATCCGAGAGTTAAACAGGAGGCAGCAACGGACCGGTATTGGTTTGCAGCCGATACCGAACGCGGCATCGTTAAAATCAAACAGCTGCGTTTAATTCAGACATCAGTGGACAGATCAAGACTACCATTACTCGGCGCAGCATCGGCAACGAACCTGACTTCGATATTTCCCGATTAGGGTGCTAACTAATCGCATACGTACCCCACCTTTGTCGGTACGAATTATGAACGCGCGATTGTAGTAATTAGGCTACTTGACCGGACGATTTTGAATTTTAATAGACGTCGCTTGCGGACGTAACGTTCGATCTGCTCGTTCATTTGCCTGTAAGATCACGCTTTACGAGATGTAATAAGCAGACAGCGGATTTTATGCACATTTATAACAAAAATGAATTTTAATGAATGAATTTAAAAATACTGTTATATTATTTTCGACCTATTAAACCCCTTGCCTCGCTCTTACAATATCGTGTCTAACAAAATAAAATTCTCTATTTTGTTAGTTAGAGTCAAAGCTGATCACACGCACTTTAAATCAGAATAACTTTTTTATGAATGGATCAAACGATTTAAATTTCTCTGTAAGGGTAGAAGAATTAGTTTAGTATAAATGACGTCTAAAAAATATGTTGAAAAATGTATTTGGTAAAACAATAGTAAAAATTGATTTTTGCAACTTTTTTAGCCTGGGCCAATAACGAAAATTTAAAAGATGTTTTTTGGTCAACTCGTATAAATTATATACGTTCTGAAAATTTTATTGAAATTGGTTAATTGGTTTACGAGTTATGAACGATCAGAAGTGGTAGAAATTGCAATTTTTCATGATTTTCGACCTTTTTATCGCTTTTGATTGTTTATAACTCGTAAACCAATTAACCAATTTCAATGAAATTTTCGGAGCGTATATAATTTATATGAGTTCTGTGACCAAACACATTGTTTACATTTTCGTCCCATTGGCCCAACTAAAAAAGCAGTAAAAATCAATTTTTACTATTGTTTTTCACAATTCCGACGAAATGCATTTCTCCAATATTTTTTAGACGTCATTTACTAAACTAACTTCTACCCTTACAGAGAAATTGAAGATATTCTGATTTAAAGTGTGTGTGTAATCAGTTTTGCTCCTAACTGTATGCATACAACAGATGCAAGTTTTCTCCTTTTCTAGGAAATTACGATCTATAAAAAAGTTCTAATCACTGAAACCGTAAAATGAATCGTAGGGCAAGGGGTTGGACGTATTAAGAAAGAAAATAAATCTCTATCTCACTCCAGTTGGTTGCAAATCAGGTAGAACATTTTTATTTTGCATTAAGATCCGCTCTTTTATTTTCATTGTGTATTACAGTTGTAACGCGATAAATAAAAAGCAAAGCGAACAACAATCGGACACGTCGGAAAAAGTCTGTGAACAATGTAAATGGCAGGGTTCAGCCCTAATAATGTCGCTTAGCTACCCCATAAAGTATCGATACTAAATGTCTCGATTTCGCAACAGAATAAAAGTTTCCCTCTCCGTCTGTATCGCCGATAAGCATCTAATCCAACCTGGTCCCTCCATTTCAGGAATAGAATGCGCGAGCGCACTCGGTTCCCGACTTTCGCGATCGGGTAATTCGAATATGGGTTCTTAAGCGCGCCGCGGCAACGCGCGTGATTAATCGACGAGCACGTATGGAAGTCATAATCACCGTTTATGTCACGTGGCTAATAAATCTCTTTTTAAAACGGAGACACCGGTGCACTTGCTCGAACGAAATCGATTAATCACCCGTGAACAATCGGCGAACAATGAACGGTGGCATCGTTTATAAACATAAATCGTCTGGCGTTTCATGAATGCCAACCCCCCACCCACCCCCCGCGCCTTGCCGCCCGTCTTCCTATCTGAGCACGCTCCTAGAAGCGTTATAACAACGAGGAAATGTATTAATCAAATACCTCCCTGAGTCCAGGAAAGAAAGAAAAATGGAAAAGTATCGGATCGGTGTGGGTGACCCGGCTGTATCGATTCGGAAAATTTGAATGTATTAGGCTGTTGCATATGAAATGTCCGAGTTTTAGCAATGACATTAAACAAACGCAATTTTCTCACCAAGTTACCAGATACCTTTGTTATTTCATGAAGTGATCTCATTGCATGACAGTGGCAATCAGCTATAGCTTGAGAAAAAGCACAACTGTGCCTGGGTAATATGCGAAACTGGCATATAAAGTCATAACTGCAATCTTCTGAGCGATTCTAAAGTTATAAACTTCTTGTTGAGAGTTGAAGACAAAATGTTATCCGTGAATCCTATTTCACTAATTTTTAATCGATTATTGCCTGAAACAGAATTGTTATAAATCCGAAATCACTTGGCCGCAGTGAATAAAACGTCAGTTAAAAATAGTAGAAAATATTTTACGATTCGCTGAGAGATCAAGGCATCGTCGGGTATTTCTATACGTTTTCTGCGTCCCACTGCCCTTATACTCGAGAACGACTTCCGGTTGCGCTCGTCCCCGCGTGACGGAAAACGACGACACGCGATTCTTTCCCTGAACGATTAGAATCGCTGTAGGAAGCCCGTGTAATGGCGTTGTAAGCATCGGGAAACAATGAACGGGTACAAGATCGCTGATCGTAATTAAATCCACTCCATGTGTCTGACGTTCCGGGTAACTGCTCGAGATCCGCTCAGAATCGATTAACGAATGGCCTTTTTTTTTTTTTTGCGGAATTGATTGCTCGCTGTCCGAGGAAATATACTGTTCACGTATATAGAGTCGCAAGGTTCCGTTACCGTGTTGACAATTGAAAAGGAGGTTATTCTTCACGCATCGGTGAAACAATGAAACTGCTCCGAACCGTGCAGTGGAACTATTTTAAACGAAAATTAATGGATCTTTTTTACTCGAAAATCGTAATTCACATTTTCTTGGAATAAATGTTGCAATTCTCAGAACTTCGAGATTAGACAAGAACTGTAAACGTCAATTTCTCCGTGACTGCAAATATTTGGAATTGAGAATAGAAAAATTGATAGTGAGGTACATACTGTATAATCGTAATTCACATTTCTTTGGAATAAATGTTGCAATTCTCAGAACTGGTCGAGATTAGACAAGAAATGTAAACATCAACTTCTCCGAGACTGCAAATATTTTGAATTAAGAATAGAAAAATTGAAAGTGAGGTACTATATGTGTACATACCATGTTTTAAGTCACATTTTCTTGGAATACATTGGTAATACAGTACAACGGTAATACATTGATTGTATTTTTCCACTATTTCACGTACTCTTTTTCCAATAAACGCATAAAATGCGCAGTCTATTCACGTGCAGAGACAAAAGAAAATCGCGTCGCCTAAACTTGATTGAAACAACAATCTATGGGAGTCGGCTTATTGGAATCGGTACTCTGGCTGGCAAGCGTGTTAATGGAAGTTCGTAACGGGTGATTTTTTCGCAATTCCAGCTCAATATCGCGAATTGCCGGTGGATCGTGTCCCAGCACGATAAAACAGATAAACGAGGAGGCATCATGAGCGAGCAAGAAGGCGTGTACACTAATCCCGACAACGGTGTGATAGAGGCTTGTCCAACACACAGGGAAAACAGCGTGTCTAGGGGATGATGGAGGAGACGAAAAACTGGTAACCACGCGGCTAGCTGTATCGATCATCTAACGTTCCGTCTTGTTAATGAGTTAGATCAACGAGATGATGACATCGTTCGCCGGCAAAAATTACACGCGAGCCTAACGCCGACAGTTTGTTCCTCTAATTATACGTTCGATAAGTACCGGCAGCGATCCGGTGATGGCCTCGTTTGAATATTCTGTTACCCGGTGATAAGGCGAGCAAGCAAAACGTAATCCGAGCACCGAGGCGATCCGGAGGATCCCGTTTTCCTGTTACCGCGAGAGACCATCGACTATCGAGAGCAAACACATAACTAAACTCCGCAGTCGTCACTAATACGCGGAGCATGTTGATATGTACTTGCAACGGGACATGGCGAGCCGATCATTTTCATGGAAATTTCCGATAGGATGTGTGCGATCATCCGTTTCATAAAAGTATTTGACACGTACTTTCTGCAGTTTTGTTATCAATAGACTGCGGATCTTTATGCATTTATAGGTTTTGAAAATTTAAAAAAAAAATTGTATATAAGAGTCGACAGAATTCAGTACGATTTTTATTTATTTCAGTTCTAAAAGAAGGCTGCTACCACTGAAAATCAGATTTTATTCGATTCCACTTTCTTAAAATTCACCAACAAAAATTGCATAATGATGATTTTTATGTTTTCCGTCGAAACACGTTATTCGTCATCGATTTCAAAAGATGTTTTCAACAATTCGTCGCATATTTTCATGGAAACTAGGAACGTCATAGCAAAGACTCGTGGAAATTAGTGGTCGAGTATTTCGGAATTAATGTGTCAATACCTACCACATAGCGGAGGCTGTACAAAATACATAAACCTGAGACTTCCACTCATATCGAGACACGCCCTCAACTGGCACATTAAATAAACTATTGTCGATGTTACGATCACCGTTTCGATACTTACTCGCGTTAACCTATTAACCCGGATCTCGGATAACGCAAGCAAGCAAACCAGCGCGGAGCGGACGCATCGCATTAAATTATCGGTTCGAATATCCAAATCCGCTGAAATCCCGCCGATTCAATAAGTTCCGATTGCTATTCCGCGAGCGTGCACGCAAGGTTTTCTCCGACTGCGTGGAAACAGCAACGCGGAAGAAAAAAGAGTGGGGGATTTTCACGTCGTTTCTTCGGTCAGAAATTAAATCCCGGGCAACAATGCTGCGAGTCTCTCGGATTATTTTCTTCGAAGCAGAAGCACACGTACACACGCGAGGGATCATAGGGAGACGGAGAGGAACGGTCGGTCAAAGGAGTGGGTCGGATAGAGAGGAAAATAAAATGAAAGTCGCGGGAACGGCTCAGAAAATAAAGAACGTTTCTTTCTGGCGTAGAAGCAACGCTAGAGAGGACTGAGAGCGACGCGACGTCCAGAAAAAGAAACGAAAAGTACATTTGCGCTTTTATCGTGCTAGTACTAGCGCGCGTGGTTCGTTTTCGTCCAGAAATAATTGTAATTCATTTTGCTCTGGTGCGCTGAGAGGGCTCTCTCTTTCTTTCAGAGCCACTCGGCCAGAGAGGTAAGGCAAGAAAATATCACAGATACGTCTCTGAACGCTCGGAAAAGAATCCGCGAGGGTTCGTAACAAATCTAATCGACTGCTTCTCGAATTATATATATATATATATCTTTTACCAGTGACACGGAAACGAAGGATTTTTCCTCGCTTTTTCACAATGCTTAATGTAACGAGATATTAGTAACTCAGTTCCATCCTTGCGCTCGACAAGAATTCGCGGTGACGTTCAATAAGAACGTTCTCGTATACAAAATGAAACTGCAAACTGTTCTAATTTATTTCTCGAGCGATAAACACTTGTTACGAAGGCAACGTCATAATGCGCTCCACGTGCGCTCGTATCCGCGAGTTAAAAACCCGAGAACACCTCGCCCCAACTACCATACTTCCCAGACATACGTTGTTCTCGCAAGTTTCTCGACCCCTAAACTTCGTAACCATCATTTATTTACCCTCCAACGAACTGACACAGTTCTTGCTCTCTCGCCATAGTGCATTTAACCGGAACACACACCGTAAACTCGAAAAATTTATCGCGGGAACATGACGCCATAAAAATTCGCCGTTCTCCCTCGCCGTCTGAAAAACTCACCCCTTTCGTCCGCCTCTCCGCCCCTTGGAAAAGCGATGGAATCGCTTGGAGAAAGCCCATTGTTTCGTTTTCAAAGGTGAAATCATTTTTACCCGTTTGATCTATCTCCCTCGCTCAATTTTTCTGCGCTTCCTTCTCTATTATTCTCGGAACTGTATCGGCGGGAAGGAATAACGAAGTGGGGGTTGGAAAAGCGGGCGAAGGAGGAGGATGGAAAGCCGAGGGGTCGAGCGGCGTGAGTTACACGGTATAACATCGGTCAGGATGACGGCTCGTATAGCGCCAAGTCCCCTCGTAATAACGGTTCGCCGTTTTACAGCTGGTCGACTCCTTTATTCGAGGATCCACCACGTGGATGGAAGGATCCAGGGCCATTCCACGACAGAATTTCCACGGGAGAGGAGGGCGACATCTCGTCCTGCAATTTGCTCGGGTGTAGCCGCGGCGAGGCCGTTTTATCGCCCGAGTAAACTTGTCAGACCCGGGGATGAAGCACGCCTGGTGTTGCCAATGGAAAACCACCCCCTCGAACCCCTTCACCGCGTCCCACCACCATCGTCTACGTTGGCCAAGTATCCCGCAGGTGATACCGTGGTTGATTAACACGCGAAATTGTGCCCTGCTACGTCTTACCTTTCCTTCCGACGCGCAACCCCGAGGAAAAACCTCTCCGTTTTCTGGACCGCGATGAATATGTATGATCCGAATATCGGGCCGGGATATTACCATCGACTACTACCTACCTACACCGTGTCCCCGAAAAATATGCTCTCGTTCGCGAGATTCTCGGTGCTTAAGGGTGTAGACTCGTTTCTGGGATTGCAAGGTTGTGGGATGCGCGATACGCCTTCTCATTTCTCAATAACGCAAAGATGCGGCTTATCAGTAGTCAAAAACGCCAGATAAAAGATCAGTCTAGGCCACAATCGTCCTCAAAAGTCCTATTTTAACAAAAAGATATCTACGTGCTGCCGAATAATGCAAATTACGCCTCGTAAACATAAAATTATTTAAATGAAAATAAATTTTTAAAAAATACCACGTTTTTAAAAAACGGACTAAAAAGTATAAAATCATTTAAATAAAAATAAATTTTTATAAACGGACTAAAAAGTATGAAATATATCATTTTTCCTAGCCCCATACAGGTTCCCAACCCCATACAGATTGTTATTATTTACTGGAAACCCTGAAATAAAAGCATCGGCTTGCTCGAACGACCAGCGTCGAACAAAAGCGTTGAAGGGCCTAATATTTACGTAAAAATGTCTCGTGGTTCGTTCGGTTCACCGGAAGCGGCCCTAAACTGCTGAATGGCGGGGTGCGCTCGTTTCGGAGAGCGAATTCAGCCGCGATATTTATCCCACGGTGTATAGGGGCTAGGTAGAAAATTACGCAATCTCCCCGAACGATGTCGGACCTCGCGATAGCGGCGCGGCGTACCAGTTGTTCGAGACGAGGCGTGTTGCAAAAAGGCCGCGTGAAAAAGCCGGAACGTGACGAGATCTTCGCGGTGCCGGGATCGTGTGCATACACTTTGCGCGAGGCTCACGAGGGAAAGACAGGACGCGAGATAAAGGGAGGGAGAGAGAGAGAAAGGAGCCACTTACGCATCGATTATGCTAGGGGTTTCTACGGAATTCTGCGGAGGAACACGTTACAAGAAGTCCCCTCGACGGGAAAGTGGAACTCGCGGAGGTTCGAGGGACCGGCGCGGCGGCATCGGAGGCTCGAGGCCAAGAACAAAACCAGGAATGCGATCGTTTCGAGACAGGCCTCTTCCATTCGGCCGAGGCGCGTCCCCATCGCACGTTCGAACCCGACGGGCCCCGAAACGAGTTCCAGGAAGAGAGACAAAGAGACGCTCGTAATCACGGGAAAGAGATCCACGCGACTCTCCTTCCCCACCTCCTCTTCATCCGTCCATTCTTTCTTTGTGTGCGGCGGGGATGCGAGAACCGTAGGAAAAGGACCCGGCCCGAAGAAAGAGAGACGTCCGCCGGTCGACAAAAGCTAATTTGACTTCGCACTTCCATTCGAAGGTCCCGGCAACCTGCGAGCCCCGTAAATTACAACGAGCCCGGGTGGAAACACGTCCCCGAACAGCTCGAAACCGTTCTCGAAGAAGAGGCGCCCTGATAGACGTGCTTCGGGTCAGCTGCGAGAGTTTCCATTGTCGATGGAAGCAGCTCGGTGTGCTTGGAGAATCGACTGGAAACTGAACTGCAGTAATGTCTCGATGGGAGAACTTCGGGATCAAAGTGTCGCCTATGTCGTGGAGAGATACTATTTCTTCAAAAACAGGACAAGAAGATTGGAGATTTATCAACAAACTTGTGACACGTTTCTCATTGAGATGACACAAGACGTACAATAAGTTATCGATTTTACTTTTTAATATTTTCTCATGCTGTGTTGAGATTTGAGAGGGCCACCAATTTTTATATATTATAAATAGAATAATATTAAAATAAAGTAGGATCGAAGCATGGCATCGCAGTAATCGGTACAGTTACCATACGAACACCGTCTGGAGCCGGGCGACGGGAATCGTTTGAATTTTAAACCACTTGTGGCGTGCACGGAGCTGGCAACCGGTAGAAGATTAATGGGCCGTGGCCGTTCTCTTGGGAAACGTGTAAAAAACGATACTAATTGCTCGGAAATATAGAGACATATAGGTTGGGAACGCAAGGATTCCGAAACGTCGGAAATCGTCGCGCGGTCGCGATTAAGGAATTACTGTTCGAAGGTAATGTCGCGGGTACAGGAGCCGAGAGGAGACGTGTCGTTACGCGGCCGGCTGAATAGATGAATTATTCATAATCTTGTAATCGTCGTTCATGGGTACCATTGAAAAGTGCGTCGCGCGGTGGAGAGGAGGAATGAATGAGCGAGAAAGAAAGAGAGTAAGAAAGAAAGCAATCGCGACGGTCGTAATTAATTTCCGACGAAAACGCGAGCCACGCTCTCCCGGGGCGAACGCGAAACAAACGTTCCCTGTGAGGATCGGCGACTCTTAAACACCTTAACGAACTCGGAGAAAAAGCCCGGCGCGCAGTCGGTTTTTAAAACACGTTCCCCGGCCCGACCCGGCCCGGCTGGGACGCGCGGTTTACCCTGAATGCTCCCTCTCTTCTCGAATTCGCAATTAAAACGGTTTGGGGGAAGGGTGGGACCGGGACGCACGCCTGCGCGAAACCCTATCAAATATTCATCGAAACAAATGAAGCTATTTAAATTCCGTGATTAAGAGAAAGGATCGCGGAACACGGCTTCTTATTAGGTAGTTGCATATGGAATGTCCGATTTTATAATGCAACTATATATATATAGGTTTATTATAGAAAACTTTCAGGTATTTACAAAGAGTTAATCCTTAACGCTAAATGTACCAAATGTATAAACTATACAAGAGCATTATAGACATAAGAGAATGCTGAAATCTGTTAAGAAATATTGTTCAACTAGTTAATATTTGATATTATAATGATGGATCATTTCAAAATTTATCGATATATTCGATTTTTACAAAAATCAGAAAGTGGTGCCAAACTTTTGGCCGGTAGTGTAAATAAAGCTCGCCGTGACACACTTATTTATTTAAAAGAGCTTCTCAGAATTCAGTTTGCAGCGGCGTCGTAAAATTTCTTCACAGAGTCTGTTCTTTTTGTAGCGACGAGGGCGTACTCTAAACTCCGGAACAGAGCCGTATACACGGAAACGTAACAAATCGCGAGTGCAGCTCTTTTTCCGATTGGATTTAAATTCTTTCGAAGTTGCGAAACGAGAGTCAATGGCTGGCGAACCTTTGTGCCGCCGAAACAAAGATTCGAACAAACGTAACCAGCTGCGGTCGTTTTCCTTTTTTTTTTTTTTTGCTGAACGAATTGCGAAACGTGGTTGACTATCCCGTAAAGGAAAGCGAACGCTATCGTTCAGTCATCGGCGGCTCGGTCAAAGAATTGATTGAAAGTTTCGTCGAGATTTCACATACGTCGCCGACCATCGTCTATTATTAGAGAAGAGTCATATCTACCAGACGTGATTGCTATGTCGAAAATATCAATGCTCTCCGTTCTCATCGAACGTTTCGGAATGCCGTTCTCGTAGGACAAGCAGACGCGAGCTGTGTCTCTTACAAACGCAGTGCACACCTCGAGACAAAAGATTCCTGAGCTTGTCTCGCCAGCTGGTGACGAAACGGTCCTCTTAATTTCTTGGAAAAAATGCTAATTTAATCTGTCGACCACTGTGCTACCGAACAAGGAAGTTACAAGGATGTTTTGCTTTACGTAGAGGCTACAAGCTACTCGTTGTAACATCATAAACACACCACTCGTGCGTTACATACTGGGGAACAGTCTGTTAAAATGTGTAATATAGCAGTCTGCATACGTTTACGTGCGGTTCCATTCTCGTACTAACTAGACTGCGGATTTGATGCATTAATGACAAAAATTAATACATCGGATGAGAAGCAGTAGAAACATTCAAAAATTAAAAATACTCTGTTGTACTACTTTCAACTGATTGAAATTATTTAAAAAAGAAATTCATATCTATGTGGCTTCTGTGTCTTGCAATTAGTGAACATACTTTCCATTTCCAATTATCGAGACTTTCATTGCCTAGTAACGTTATTAATTATTAAAACGTCTCTATAAAACTAGATTAAATTAATTTCATGTGTACGAACAGATTTATGGAGCACCGCACGAAGACATTTAAGTCGCAGATTAATGTTGAGCGTGGGAATGCTTCGTTCCTAGCCATAGGAAGAAAGTACAGACAGTTCGCCATCGAAAGCCATAAAATCGGCGTCGCGTCGTCCGGTATCGAAATTCAATGAAATAGTGTTACGAAAACCAGTTGCCGATTTCTGTGAGCGCGGCTCGCCGCTTGAAATAACGCCGGCCAATTTATTCGAGTGGCCGTCCGACGGCGGTTTAACTAAAATAGTGGGACAATTAGCGCTACTATTAAAATCCCGGCCGGCTATTAAGGGCACACTCCATTAAAAATGGATTAACGTTTTGTGTTCAAATTACTGTAAATTATACCGAATAAAATCGGCTTATCGGAAAACCGATTGCAAAACGGTCACCTCGCCCCGGTCCTGGATAAATAAACAACGGCGTCTTCCTCGGTACTCGACCAACCGTAAAAATGCGAGAGCGCATCTATCACGGGAGCCGATCCGGAAACCCGTTCTTGCTCGTTCCGAATTAATTCTATTTCGCTAATTGCCTGCGAGTAGAGTCCGTCGGGAGCTTTAGTTTACCGATTTGCTCGATAAGAGAGCGTTGCCTCGCCTCCGATTCATGGAATCCTCGAAAAAGTCAGATAATGATACGGGTTAATTGAAACTTTCTATGCTAGTTACCCGGTTGATAAATAATTGAAGCGTCCGCAAGAATCGTATGACATTATGTATGAAATCCATGATCGAAGTATCGCTAGTATTCGCCGATTATAAAATTATGCAACTGTTGCAGGAAACGTTCCAGCGAAAGTCTAATAATAAATGAAAACATTCCAGGTAATGAAGGTAGGCAAGAGATATATGTAGATCGAGAGATAAAGAGGAAATGAAACCTATGAAAATTTCATATCACGCCACGATCGCAATCGCTTTTACAATAGTCATTCCTAGAATGATAGTGAAGGTATATGTACGGGAATAACGTACGTGAATGCATACGATGTGAGAAACGAACGAGTGGGACCTTGTGCGATTGACTAGTCATTGAATCATTCGTGCAATGATCCACGTTAGCTGTTTGCGCGAGATTCATTCAGCTGCGCGCTTTATCGTCCTACCTTGTAACCATCGCTAATGTTAGCTCCTCGCGGACGTAACGCTAAAGATCAAGGACTTTGAAACAGAGAGTAGTATATTTCGAATTCTATTGAATCGAGTTTCCTCTTTTTTAGAAAGTATGCTACTCACAACTGAAGGATCGTTCATCATAGAATCGCGCAATGACATTTTTGAGGTCGCTCATAATTTGAAAAAGAAGATACTGTGTCAGTGCCAGCGTTAATGAAAAGTTTGAAAGCGAAAGTAGCGAAAGAAAACATTCAAGAACCAAGATTTCTCCTCTATTAAAATCATTAAAGGATGAAATAACAATCAGTTTAGACTATTTCTTGCAGTCGATGCACACACAAAGACAAATTTTTATTTTGTTTATTTCGAATGTGTAGTATTTCTATAATCTAGACGGCAAGTTCAACGATAGAGGCGGATAATCGAATACGTTTGCATCCAGGTATCACGGAACATTTCGTATTGAAAATTTATACTTGTACGCGTACACGTGCACAGTGTGTGCCGGCGGATGCGGTTACTAGGGACACGCGTTATACCGCGCGATTGTGCCTGGAAATTGATTAGCCCATTCATACTTTCGGCTCGCCCTCCCAGCCATTCATGGTCGACTACGTGCCTCTTCGTTTGGTGCTACGTCGACGACTTTTTGGCTGTGGATCGAACATACGTAAGCAGACTATTGGCCGCGAATTTGCGTCGAAGATGGACGAAATAGTGAACTCGTTACTGGACACGCAGAAATTTCTCCGAAATGTTTTCGAAAAAGAGTTAGATAACAAACCAAACCGTGGGAAACACTTGCGAATCAAAGTAATAATTAATCTTTTAGTGAATGATCCACTGTGCACTGACGAATCATAAACGTCTACCGCTTACGTAAATGTAACTTCCTGGTGTGTACATCAGTGGTCACGGAAAATAAAACGCTTCATTATACAGGTATGTACCGGGAACAACAATTTCTAATGCACAAATCACACGATTCAAAATGTTAATCACAAGCAGATGAACTAACCGCTGCTTACCATTGCTTACGTTTATGCTGTCCCAAAAATATACACACAGTGAACCGGATTAATATTCGGACGCTCCAAAAAAGACGATAACTTTTTTATATATAAAAAACGTATACAAAATGCATCTTTTAGTATTTTTTCTACAATTCCGATCAATTGCAATTTTTGAAGAAATTTCTTTTCACATCCTGTAGTAGACTAATTGCTCTAGCTTCCCAAAAAGTTCAAATCGTATAGTACAATACTTAAAAAGTTATCGTCTTTTTTGGAGTGTCGGAATATTAATCCGGTTCACTGTATGTGTGTGTACTTCCTTCAAAACAGAAGGTGTTATCAACGAAAACCGCGGACCAATCAGAGCGCGGCCCCATTGGTCCGTGTTTTTCGCTGATAACTCCTTAACACTAGGTTTACGGGACCCGTTAAAACGACGGGTGACGGGTTCTCATATTCTTAATTTGCGATTATTAAGATTGTAAAGATGCTTCCCTGAGGAATTATATTTAACAGATTTATTTCTTGGGGTATATACTATTGTTGTTTTGCATTCATTCTTTTTATGTTTATAAAATATGTAATATAATTATTTCTAGACCTCCATACACCGGTAACGAAGCCGCGGAGAACATTTTCGCAAAGGAAAAAGTTCCTTCGAATGATCTTGGGAATCACCCTTCTCAAGGTGAGTGCAACATTTTTGGGAAGAAGTAGAACTGAAGAATTTACGTATGTAGAACGTAATCTCATCTGAAGTGTATGATGCCGAACCAAGAAAAAATGAAATATTTTCATGGAGTAGATCCACGATTCGGAGTCGCACGTGCAACAATGATATACGATCGCGATCAGCGCGTTTACAGGATTATATCAGTGTTATTACTCGAGGCTAGTGGTCTCACCGGTGTTTCTTAATATCGCACGGGATCTGTTGGTTTTCAATTTGCGCTCGCATCAGCGTAAGCATGATAGATGCGTAGTGGCAACTACGAATATTTATGCTAATTTGTTAAGCTTCCCGATAGACGGGTTCGCGGTCGGGTAACGGGAGGGGAAACGTCTGAAAGCGTGACAGAAGAGAAACAGCGAACACATCGATCGTTGTCCACGGATTATCGTCGTAATTCTCGCATACAAACGGCTCTCCGTCGTCCGGCAGTTTCGCTCGCAATCCCAGACACGGATATTTGCATTCGGTTACGTGAGCTACGGAGACGCGTGTCTTCATTAAACCCCGCCGACCGGAAACCGGGTTAGTTTCCGTTAATATCATTTTTCAGCTGCGCCCGTGTTACCCGTTTTTCACGTTTTACGCCGAGAGCCACCAGTGTCACAGGTTGCTTTATCCAGGCAGACGCGCCATGTATTAGTTCCCTCGCAAGTTACATAAACATTCATACGCGAGACTCGCTTGCCGCGAAACTAGTTCAACCCTTATGCTAATCACCGTGTACCTACCTCTCGACTAAACCTGCAAAATTTTTGTTAAAAAGCCGTAAAACCACTTTATATCCCCATTCTTCAGATAATTTTCCGCAGACTTCCGTTCCCCAGAGAAAAATACACATTTTAATGTATTAACCGGATTATTTGCCGTCCATTAGCAGTGGAATAAGTCAAAATAAATTCATTCAAGCTATTCATTCCGTAAGATGCTATAATTTATGCCACGACAGATAATGCGATAACGTTAGATTGAAGAGTTCTGTGGCAACTGAACGAGAACACGGGAAATTATTAAGGTACATACATACAGATAATTGCGGATAATAGATTGTTCACCCGGCCTTTCCACAGATAACTGCTCTATTATAATAATTTATAACATCACGTTTCATTGTAATAACTCGTGTAGAGAATTATAAATTTCCACTGTTGTCAACTTTTCGGATCAATTTCAAAGGGTAACATAATTTTGATTTAATGTGTTCGCTGATGTAACTTTTAAATGCATCGTAGCATACTGCGACAAAGGGACACTATCGGCAGCTTTGATTGCCAATGCGAATCTCTGTTTATCTTTTCAAGTCTATTTCTGGGTCTTAGCAACAACGGTGGCATTGCCTCTTCTAACTCCGTGTCAGTCATGACTTTATCAAGCATATTATGTATTTATATTTTCTACAGTTGCACAGCACATTAAATAAACTGATATGATGTTATTTATACACTTTTGTATTTTATTTTGGACTTAATTTTAAAGGATTGTTTGCAATACTTAAAAATGTGTCAAAACACATGTACCTTCCTTCAATTAAAATCAATTTTTTAGCTTTGTCATTGCCAGCAAACTTCAGGAAACACTCGTTGAAGAACTTAAACCATTTTTATGACAAAAGCACAATTTGTGTAGAATTAAAAACTCAAAAATTCCTCAGAAAACAAACAATAACAGTGACAATGAGGTCATAATTTCGAACATTTAATTTAACTCGAATAAAATGATTGCACATTTTGAAGTCATCATTGATTCACACACATCATAAATTTTCTAGTTTAAGAACATTTGATGGTTATAGTGTACCACATCACTGAACTTATCTTAACATCAGCCACAACACTATGAAGTTCAAAATAAATACTGCCACTTAAAAAACATAGATGACGTTCAAAACACCTTGAAAGCGACAACAATCGGAAAATTTCTTCATATCACCATGTTTGCCTCCTTTAACAATACAACTTTGCTCCCTAACATTTTCTTCCACCTTCAAGTCTAATAGAGCTGTTTATTCCTTCAAAACTAGCATTGCACAGAAATGAATACCGAAGAAATATTTTCAAACACTGAAATTGTATGAACGTTCCACAACTCCGCAAAAAAATTCAAGTGCGCACTGTAGTCGAAGATAAATATCAGGTTCTCTAAACTACTCCACAAAAACGTCGTCCCTTTTGGTTGACAATGACCTGGCTACGGCACGGATATCCAAAAAAAGAAACGCACTGTTATGCTATGCGGCCAACGGTTATATTTCGTATACAGTCCTCAGACAACGGTCAAAATCCTGAGAACGGCAGTAGAACTCGCACACACAAACAATTAGCGAGCCACTTTCGATAATGGAATGAAATCAAACTTCCACTCCAAAGAGAAAACAGGCTGAAAAAGTTAAATTGTATTTGAAGAAAAAAGGTTCGACATGTCAGCGTGCGTCGCGCAACAATAATAATAATAAACCTGTTTCGCGATTACTCATAGAGAGACAACGATCAACAATGGCTGACGTTCGAAAAAAGGGGACCGTAATCGATGAACGCGTGAAAATATGTCGAACGCTGTGGGGAGCGTCGGAGATGGAGGACTTGGAAAGAAGCATTTCATTTCCACGCTTCGAAATACGTTGATTCTGTGCGTGGAATCAAAGGTCGTTGGATTTCAAGGCGTGGTGGACGAGCGAGAAAGACGCACGATAAACTGCCGAGGCATTCTTGCCGGAGCAAGCGGAAGCGGCAGATTGCTTTGCGACAGGGGGTGAAACCCGGGGAAGGTCACGTGAGATCGTTCAAAAATCAAACGTTTTGAGAACGAAAAAGAAAAAAAAGAGTACAGCGTAACGTCTTTTTCGAAAGTGTTACTGTGCGTCACTTCCCTTCACTTTTTTCTATCTCGAAGTCGTGTAATGAGTCGCAACGTGTAATTCGCACAGTGTTTAAATAATAACGTAGAGTTTTTAAATCGTTCGAGACAACGCAACGTACCGTTCCACGGCTGGTTTGCGCCCTACCGGCGTCCAGCAGAACGAGTTTACAGGACGCTTGTATGTGGCTGGTAAGAATGTGCGAGGAGAATATGTACAATATTCCACGGCGAAGCACTTGAACAAAGTCTCTCATGTCTAGCACAAAGAACGTAGTCGAACACTGGATTCCACGGTCTCCATAAAACTGACCGTGGCTTCACGCTACCCCGAAAAAATTGAGGTTACGTTGTTACCTGTCACGCGTTCTCACTCTCCTCGGCGAGATTCGTCTCACTCCGTACAAGCTCGACGGCCTCCTCGGCGACACACTTAAACATTATCCCACTGGCCACAACGCGGATTGTGTATTTTCCGTTGGTTCACTGACACTGGTTTCACACTGTACGATCCTCGGCCGCAAAATCGTATCGAACAGCTCTCCACTCACGTGATCACAAGAAGGGCACACGCGCACGCGTCCTCCCGCTTGTAGCGAAGATCATTCGGCGAACTGACCCAGACTGTGATACAGCACGCTGGAGAGAGTCGTCCGGTCGTTCCCTAGCGGCGGAGATAGCCGAAGTAGCGCGAGGGACGCCGAGCAACGTCGAGCCTGTACGAACGTGCACGAACGCGTCCGATCAAGCATGCGCCAGTCGAAACGCTTATCCGACACCACGCTGCCTTCGTGGTTCGAAGAGGTGTCGCGTGACCACGAAGTCGCGAAACACTATACATACTGTCTGGCACGAAGGCTATAGGCCGTTATCTTTTTATTATTTCTTTGGTTCCTGATCATCAGATTTACCATAGACTACCGTGAAACACCGTAAACCGGGATCGCCGCGATCCCTTCACTCTCGATCGACTTTTAACCCTTTGCGGACGAATGTCGTCATATTGATTGAATCCGGACTATGCTTTTTTTCTATGATTCCATTTCTAAAGTTGCAGACAGATAATGTAATTGCGTACATGATGAAATATTAGTATACAGGGTGAGTTAAAAGAAACAGAATGTGCACCTGAATATCTTTGTTAGATTTAAAGATACGAAATTTGGCGACATGGGTATGTCCAATTTTTTATGCTTGATTTATTTGTCCTGAATCTTACCGTTGCTGAGATATTTCACTGTTTTCATTCTATTGCTTTCATTATGGAACGTATTCGAGATAAAGAAATGTATCGAATCAATTCCCATGCAAGCAACATTAATTTCAATAATTACAAAATTGAAAATGTAAGACCGGTCATTTGACCGGCAGTGGTAGGTTTACTGCTAAAAAAAGTCTTCGTCCGCAAACTCCCCTCGACCGTTCAGCTTCGCTCGCGTTTTGCCAATAGGAATCGCAACGAAACCTGATTTGAACGAATTTCTCCGTTATCGAGCGTTCGCGCGTGCGTTCGTGCACCGCCGATGTACGGCATCACGAGTTTCACCGAAAGCGAGAGCGTTTAAACCATAGTTTCTTCCTAATCTACGCGGCAGTGGCAGTGGAAGCGGAGACGGCAGCAGCGATGCACGTTCTCACGTATTTTTCTGTAGTCCCGTCCCGCGGGAGAAAGCTTCGAGGCTTCGATGGAATGCATACCGTAGGCAGTAATCCGCCCGCGCTCACCGACCACGAGTCTCGTTTCGACTTGACGAGGATACGCGTAAATGCGCGAGAGTCGCTCGACCACCTATGTATAGTATAGTACACGGATCCTGGTCCAGTGTGCGTGATCCGGCAGAACCAGTCTGCACGCTGTGCTGCTCCAATTGATTCCTGCCAGTGCTAAATGCACCCGGTGCGACGGCAACGGCCACAATCTTTTGAGCAGTACACGGTAATCGCATAAATCCTGCCAGACTTATAGATGCGCGGTTTACGACCCGGTTGACAATAGTCAACTATACGCACACGGCTATTGAGTAAGATTATTATTAACACATCAACTGCCGGCAGTGATTTAACGGTTAATTATCAATATTATTAATTATGTTTGGAAGTTCTAAATTAGAACCATGCAATGCTTTCTTTATCAATTCTTTTAAAACATTCTTCGGGAGATACAGTGGATGTACGAAGCAGAGTTGTGCTAATTCAATTACGCAATTGAATTACATTGTATTTCAATTATATGTACATAGTAATTCAAACCTATCAATTAATTCAATTACTAAGTATTTTAATCAGATGTGTAATTGTGTGTGAAATATAATATAATTGAAATACAATATAATTAAAATACAGCTCTCCAAATTACAGCCCAGAACTTTGAAGAAGTGCGATTTATTTTTATGTTTTTCTTTCATGTATACTTGTTTGCGAAAATAATATAATAGTATTTTTTAATTCTTCTAATGCGTTTACTGTTTTAAATTACACCTACTCATTTTTGTCATAGATGCATCAAATCCGCTGTCGAATCATTGGGAATGATTCGAACTGTACACATACGCTCGGTACGAAATCATTTTTTCCATGAGCGCGGCTGGTCAATACACAGTCACACCGGTAAGAAACATTGGCATCAGTCCGTGCAGCGAGGTACGAGTCGTTCCAGGCCGCGAGGTGCTCTCTTTTGTAGATCAAGGTGTTACACGATACGGACGTGTAACGCGATCCATCCTTCAACACGAAGAAGCGTATACCGGGCTCCCCGAACATCGAGGAACTTTGTCGGGTCGCTCGCGCGTGAACCAAAGGAATATCGCTTTTCGTCGAGCTTTCCTTCCTCCGGTTGTCTCGCTCTACTCCTACGTCTTTCACGCAGACCGAGCTTACGGTACAGCAGCAGCAGCGAGCACAACCGATTCGTAGTCCCGGGACGAAAAAGATCCATTCCGATACGCCTCGAAATTGCGGCACTACTTTCCATATCAAAACCATTAATTATAACCCTCGAAATGGACACCGTCGTATTATCTCGGTAATTGACCGGTAAAATTAATTGCATTTATTGGACACGCGAGCCGTGCCAGCCCGCGCATTACAAAACACTGAGCCAGCAATTTTGTTTATCTTTACTGTAATTTATATTCTCTACCAACACACTTTCTGTACTGCACGATATACTAGTAAAGTGTGTGTGTGTGTGTGTACAATCGTTCGCTCAGCGAGTGGAAGCAGTTCTGTAGTGTCGCGAACGTGAAACAATTACAGAAGTGTTTCTTTAATTATAAATTTAATAAAGTGACAGACTGCTGTTCAGTCAGCTCCAGAAGTTGCGATGATAAAATAGACGTCGGTGGAATTCATAATTAATGCATTCCACGAGTTCAATAATCTAATCTTGGGTGAGTAACCGGGTACACAAAATCGATTATGCTCTTCTAAAGATATCGCAAAACCGCTCTCACATCATTCCCCTTAAACACTATTTTCAACTAAAATCTTCTATGTAGAATAGTAATGGCCTGGCTAAAATCGAACGTTGTTAATATATTTTTTATCGATCTGCTAAAATTATTAAAAGAGGAAATACACTTTCGTTTAACTTTTATTTGTGAGAAATATCGACGATATTTTCCAGGAGTATCACGCGTCAATAAATTTTGTAGAAATTCTTAGGATCGCAGCAAGGTCGGATGAATCGAGCCAGAGAGAAACGTAGTATTCCACTTTCGTTCAGGATTATCTGAATGAACGTTTTCCAACTCAATGGATGGCCCGCTGAAGCAACAGACCTTGGCCCGTTAGATCACCAGACTTGTTCCCTCAGATTTCTTTATCGAATCGCACGACCGCTACACGGAACACGCAAATCTAGAATACTTATGCGCACGTTTATGACATAACCGCTCACGAGCTCTAAAACGTACCTGTAGAACCACTCATAATTGTACGAACGATAATTTCACTGTCCACGACTTTCGAGAGGTGGGTATAGTTACGGGATTATAGTAAGAGAAGTTGGAAGGTGTCATACACAGTTGATTGGTTAGCATTGCTTGCGTTTTCAGTCGCGTTCCCTGCAACTACCGCGGTTTTACCGTAATTCCGAATTTCTCTTTGGATTCTCGGCACGGCGTGTTCTTTTTAACGCTCGTCCCTCTCCTCGAGCATCGCATTTCCAAGAGTACATCATTATCGTAACATCCGTTTCGGTCGTTGCGTCTGATAAGATAGGATAGGCGGATGGACGCCTACATTCAACGACTGGATGAAAGCTGGTCCAGTCATTCCGTTTCCTTTCCATTTATTTATAGCGACACGAAACTTTTTATTCTCTATCCGACCTTTATCAGAAATCTCGCGGAAGTTCAAAGTGCGAGCGCTTCTTTGTCAAAAGACGCGTTGTGCCCGGAACAGTCGGCGGACCATCTGTTTCCCAGACGTTTCTTTTTTATTCTCTGGCGTGCCATACTAATATAACAGGATTAAAAGAATCACTGTGCACGTGGAATCAAGAGTTATTTGTACACGGTGACTGGAAGGTCGTCGTGAGCGTTTTATAATTTATCGGCAAATGTATTCCGATCCCGAGGTAAACGACAGAAGTGGGACGCGTCATGTCCGTTGTCTAGCTGTTGGTCAAGAGAAATACGACGGGAAGCGATTGTATCGCAGCGTGCACTTGAAAAGTGCTGTTGCATACGGTGCCTTCATGAAATTCTGTGGTGCTCTTTCATTCAGTGTTTCGTCGAGGCAACCGACAGACGGGAATAATATATAAAGTGAAAAATCTGCTACTTGTGAAGTACTTCAAGCTAACCAAATCTGAATCTGCTAATGATTCTGAAATTGAAAAGATGAACATATTATATATATTTTAATAGATTAAAACTAATATTTTAAAATGTTTGTAATTTTTCCAGAATTCTGAACATCGCCTACTTGTCATACATGCATGATACACAGAATTTACGATCTAGAATATATTCCTCACAGAATATAAAACTAATCCAACATTGCAAGTCAACCGAAGAGGACAGGAAAACAGTACACACACTGTACAAACAACAACGATAACCCTGGTGCCGCTATCATAGATTACAAAAAGAGACGTTTACAGCAGACAGCGAAACCGCGAAGAATAATAACGCAAGAATAAGAGAAAAGTAGATATATAAATTACAGGAAGAAGGTAAATGAAATAAGTGTGGCTGGAAAATCTGTAATGGACCGGGTTGCAAAAAGGCAGCGTCGCTGCCATTAAACGGAAACCTACTTTAATTCCACGCAGGGAGCAAAACAACCAAAACGACCCACTCGAGCAAGGTATCGCCCACGACCGCGAGACGCCAAGGTGCAAAAGTATCCCTTAGCTTACGGTGGCGCTCGAAAAAGGCCCCGTTTAAAGTGTCCAAGGAGCTTTATGCACGTTCCGCGTGAGCCTACCTGTACAACGGATCAAAGGAGGCTTGGCGGACGAGCGGAGGTTGGCCAGCGAAAGAGAAAGGAGCGTGAAAGAGACAGAGAAAGAGAAAGAGACAGCCAAGCTACAGGATAGGTAAGAGAGATACGGTCGTTGGCCGGTTCGGGCAAGGCTGTCGGCAAGGCGAACCAGGGCTGTAGTCGCAAATAAAGCAGGCGGGCGCTTCATCGACACCGCTGTAATAACGGAGTGACAACGAAGAAATACAACCGGGTGCTTTCGTTGTTTTCCCGCGGCGCGCCGTGTGAACCGGTTCCCGAGATTGGAGGGTTCGTTACCGTTAAAAATCCACCGGGAATGTTGCAAATCATGAAAAACGAGAAACACGCGACACTCGCACCCGTTTTCGTGTAATAAAACACTGCAGACAGTCTCGGAAACGCGGTCAAGAGCGCCCGCCAATATGGCACCGCCACGGTCAGATGCATACAACCGATTTATTTAAGTTTTCATAAAACGTACATCAATTTAAAAGTTGAACTTTGATAGTCAGTTCCCTTTTTTAACGTTGTTGAATGTTACAGTTGTTACCGTAATACCGCGCACAGCTATCTCCAAGTTCTGGGAGGCAAACTATAATGCATGAAAGCGTAGCGCACTTGATAATCTGTGACCCTGCGCAATCAATTTTGAAATAGTCCTCGGAGGCAGCGCGATGCACAGACATCCTCCCTGACGGGTAAACTGATAGGATTTCTGATCGAAATATAGTGCGCGCTGAATGATTCTATGCGTATTAGCTTGAACAAAAGAAAAATATTGTAGTCAACGCGAGATCATTGTTATGTGCACGGACAGAAACAGCTGTCAGAAAATAATCATTCATGTTCGTACAATTGGCTATAATTGCAAATGAAAACATCGAGGAATTTAAAGATGGCACCGAGCCTCAAGAGACGCGCGATCCGTAGAATTCGTGCGGCGTTTAGCAACGGGAATTATAGTTCCTAGACGAAAAAAGGTGAAACGGATAATCCGGTTAACTCGAGAATATATTTCTCAGTTTCTTTTTCGTTTCGCAACAGAATGTAGGAAATTAGAGCGAGCCGGGCCGGGGTTGTAAAAAACGGTAATGCGTATAATGACGATGAAAAGCGTGGTATGCTTTCACGATAAGTGCTCCCCGGCATTAATCGTGTCCGTCACTCTTCATCGGGATCGAATCGATTTATTATCGAGGTCTTGCCGCATATTCTTCTTCGCGATCCATCGCGCTATACCCGAGACACTCTCGATCGTACTTACAATTTCCAATTCGCGAGCACGCGACCCCGTCCATCGAAAAACGAAATCCTCGACGGTAAATCCCGCGATTGACGCGCGATCCATACAAAAGAAGAAAACGAACAGCGAAAAAGAGAAAACAAGATAGAATTACGCTGACGCATTCGCATCGATATCGCTGCATTAACGCGCTTTTTCCACTCTTCTGCTACACTGTCATGGATTAGGCTTCGCGCTTGAGATCTCTGCAATATGTCTGACAACTTGACTTCTGAATGTGCTTGGGTTCGAATTGTGCAGATTGACGAGTGCAAACAAATTGAAGGAAATCGTCCGCAAATGGCCGGCCATTTTGATACAGATTAATTTAGTACGGGCAATATTGTCTTTAACAATTACTGAGAGAACTGTAAAGGGTTAAATGAATGGATATCTGGAAGAAGGGCTTGTATCAGTTTTTAAAATTTTATAGGAGCGCAATTGGGAACTTATTTTGCTTGAAATAGGTCGTTTTCCAATGGAAATGTTTGAGTTCAAAATTAAATGCCGTTCTTCCAGACACGCATTCAAGTATTCCACGATTTGTTTACACTCGCCAGCTCCTACTAAAGCTGAAGAACCGAGTCGCCACTTTCCACCGTAAAAGGTGAAGAGCGATCCGACCATGCGAGACGTATCTATGGTAAAAGGTATTACAGCCCTGGCAGAGAGCAGCTTTGCCGCTTCGCCATATAATTCTGCGAGACGCGGAATTCTGTTCGATCCTTGGTGCCGCGCGAGTATTCGAGTGCCGAAGTATCGGTCCAAAGGAACACCAAGGACAAAAGGATAGTTCGCGCTGTAGCTTGACACGAAGGATACCGAGCGGTGGGATAGAAGGGGTAGGTTAAAGAGGGGATGCGGAGGAGAGGAGAAGAAGAAGAGCGGCGAGAGAGAATCTTTTCCTTAAATCCGAAACTGCAATTGTCGTGCTTGAATTCCAGCGAGCTGGAGCCATCGAGAGAAAATCACGCGTCCCGCAGCAAAGTGCTGGCTGAGACCCCGGCACAGGGATGAGGACGGAGGGGTCGGAGTTGCAGGGAGGGGACATAGAACAAATCGATAAAACGGCTGGCAGTGTGTCCGCGCTTGCGGTGGCTCAATTAATGGAATAATAATGTAGACGCACGTACGAAAGCAGAAGATAGTTCCGTTACAAGATATCGGGCCGGGTTCCCGGAATTTAGCAAACAACAATTATCTCCGTTCGCTCGCCCGTAACTTTGTCTTTCGTTGCCCGCGCCCTTCGCGCCGCGCTGAACGCGCAGCTGGGTAACTACAGTTGGGAGCACAACTGATCACATCCACTGTAAATCAGAATAACCTTTTTATGAATGGACCAAACAACTTCAATTTCTCTGTAAGGCTAGAAGAATTAGTTTAGTAAACGACGTCGAATAAATATGTTGAAAAAACATATGATTTGTGCCATAACGAAAATTTCAAAGTTGTGTTTTGTAAACTCGTGTAAATTATATACGTTCTGAAAATTTCATTAAAATTTTCTAATCTAATCTAGTCATTTGCTAATCTAATCCTTCTAGCCTTAAAGAGAAATTGAAGTCGTTTGGTCCATTTATAAAAAAGTTATTCTGATTTAAAAATTGAGTGTGAAAAAAACTAAATTTTCTCCGTTTGTTGCAAGAAACAGAAACCACTTACAATTTCATTTCTTGTTTTAATAATTTTGATAGAGATCAAACGTAATACATATATTGATTCTTCTCAATTTTTTAAATCTCACTACTGCTTCATACTGCAACTACTGAATTTTTTTATAAATGCATGAAATCCGCAGTCTAGTGATCAGCTATGCACCTAACTGTAATTCTCTCGTATCACAGATGGTACCCATCGAATCGGTGAAAACTTCCGCCCTCGTCCGTGTTCCCGGCGACCAAGTTCATTCGTAGCTGACTTTCAACGCGATAGGGGAGCTGGAGCGCGCACTCGGAACTTAGACAAACGGTGACCGACCCAGAACCGACGAACTAGTTGAGTCAACTGACCTAGAAACGGCCTCCGGCAGGACCGTCGAAATGCCGACGACCGGCCAACAGCATTCACCACCCAGCAACCAGCATAGAGACCACCTCCTAGCTCTCCTCCCGCTGGCTTTTGTCCATCAAGAGATGGAATTCAGTTAGCAAGATTGCTTCGGCTGACCGGTCGATTTCCTCTCCCGGAAATTGAGAAGAATTTCGAGCCGATAACGAGGTCGAACCAGCACAACGTCCAGCGATGCCCGCGCGCGGCTAACACCGTCGTAAAAATTGATATTCTCAGCCCAGAGATTACGCGGACGCGGATTGCATTTATTAAGGAAACACGCCCCCACCGGACGTCGACGATACACCACGAGTAATCAGGGAAGCTATCGGAGAACGTTCATTCAAATGGTAATGCTTCGCCCGGGCAATTTGAAGTCTCGTGATCTGTAAAGTGATTTTCGGTTTGATAGCCAAAGTTAGGGGACCCCCGAGGTTCCGAAGATTATGGCGGTCTCGGTACCAGTTAATTCATCTGCAGTGCAAATTTCTTTCTTTCGCTGTGTCAAGCACCGCTCCGTAGTTTCACGATTTTCCGAGTTTCCCAACTTCTCTTGTGAATCATATTGTGAATCGTAATATACTATCATAAATTAAATAAATAGACTGCGGATCGTTATGCATCTATAAAGAAATTGATTGGGTGAAATATAAGGCAACAAAAGATTTTTAAAATTCGAGAATGTTGTAATATTGCTTTTAATGTAACAAAGTCGTTCAGGGATGAAATTAATTTTTATTTGTTGTCTTTATGCAAAACATTTTTATTTTGCACAAAGATCTGCAGTCTAATAATAAACAAATTTCACTGTGTTCTTTAGCGCTGTATTTTTTATTTCATAGTTACTGCAATCAAAACGATCCTTCCGCTAGAAGTGATCAACAAGATTCAATTATTCGTCCGTATTAAACCACGGAAAATTGCCTGTACGATTTTATTTGAGCTTAGGACGGGCATAAAGCTCGACGCAGCTGGAACCACCTCTGCACAGCACGCGCTTCATTCTTGTTTTGGTTCGCGAAGCATCGGGTAAACACGAACGGAAATCAAGCAAAAGATTCTTCATATCCAATACGGTATCGTCGAGAGAGTTCAACGAATCGTGTTTCGACGCAGAAATAATTCAATAGTTTCAACGAGGCCCGGCGGAGAGTCTCGGCATCATAACGAGGGTAAAAAAAATACCTAATATACTATAGTCGCCAGTGTGTTAAGTCCGTCGATGACTTTAAAATGAATCGTTCGTGCATGACGAAAGATTCTAGAGAGTCAAGGGTGCGCGCATCTGTTCGCGAAGCTGAATTAAAAATAATTACTGTACGCCGTGAAACGAAGCGATAACAATTCGATTACGATCCCAGAACGATGCTTGGGGTCCGAGTAGCGGACCTTTGCATCACGAATTTCCATTATCAAAATCTTTAATCTGGATCTCTTTTTCTCTTTCCCTCTCTCCTTCTCTTCTCCACGCGGACTCGACCTACCGACGCTGATTTCATCTTTACACCCTTCGAGCATTCCATTCCTGTGATTTAACCCCTGATAAATTCGCAATGTTATAAACTCGGTCGCCCCGGGAGGGGAAAAATGAAAATTTCAATGAGGAAGGAGTGAAAGAGCTGAATGTAATTCTCGCGGCTTTGAAATCCGCTCCAGAATAATACCGCGGTCCAGTGTTTTCCTAATCGAGTGCGATTTGTATGAAAAATCAACTAGAATTGCGACGCTGCGCATCCTGAAAATAGGAGAACCAGATTTATTTGCTATACCCGCTTTGGAGACACAAAATATGATACCACGATTGCTTTAAATTGTTCTAAAGCCGCGCGACAGGGAAGCAGGAATAAAGGAAAAAAGTAAAAATTGATTTCATCTCTGAATGGCTTTGTTACATTAAAAAGAACATTACAATATTCTTCAATTTTTCTGATCTTCTACTGTTTTATATTTCACGCAACCAAAATTTCTTCATAAATGCATAAAGATCCGCAGTCTAATATAATTAATTTTATAATAGAATTTTAAGGAGATGGAGAAAGACAGAGGGGCGAGAACAAGGGAAAATCGACGATCCAGGAAATTTCACAGCTGCGTCATGATTCTGATTGACGGAACCGTAAAACCGGCGACGCGACACGCCCGACGAAAATGTCACTCGGTCTGAAACGAAAGCGGACCACCGCCTCCATCCGCTTGAATCGTAATTCTACGAGTTCCAGTTTCTACTGCGCTTCCTTGGCCAGTCTATTCGCAAGCCTCTCATCCGAGGCGAACGGTTACGATTTCGAAATTCGTGCCTGCACGAGCTGCGCGCCGCTACGAGTATGCATTTTCTTAACGACGGTAATGAAGCCGCGGTCGTCCGTCACCGCCTTCGACCGCTCGTTTCTCTTTGCAATTCCATCTACTGCGCCGAGATCGAGCAAACAACCCACCCCTCCCTCTCCGCCAACAAAATACACTTCTACCGTAATTATTTGTTGACTTCTACCGCTTTGCTCGGGCCTTGCCTGGAAGGGATGCTAGCCTAATTTGGACCGGGTAGGCTGCTGGGTTGCACGCAATTCTTAATTAATTAACACGTTCGCTGCCGAGAGTTTATGTTCTTGCCGACGTTGCTGAAATACGTCCAAATGGTTCGTCAACTCTTATGGTATGTTTTAATTTGTCTTTCGACTTTAAGTCTGATGTATTTAACATACCAAAATGGTGCAGACGTACAGTCGGTCACGAAAATATTGTATTCTAAGCAGTGAACATTATTACGTACGGCTTAGAATCCAAAATTACACTCGATCCCGATTCTAAACAAATACGCGTTTAAATATAATTATATTATGAAGGAAAATAAATTTTCAAGAGAAAATTTCAACGGAGAAAATTTATTTTGGAATATAATGTACATAAGTACATTTTAATTATTTCCTCGGGTCTCGATTAGCCATCGGGCCTTACTTTTTCCGAGCTGTTTGTCTCACGAACAAGCCGGTTAATCGAGGTGCTACTGCACATCTACCATATTAGGCTGTTGCACATGGAAAAGTCAACGTTGAATAAACGCAAGTTTAATTATCTTAATACGATTAAGATGGTCGGAACCGTGTTAATCAAGGTAGTCTGTCAAAGAATTTTAAGTTTCTTGATTGTATTGCGGTAGAAATTAAATTTTGTGGTCATTCACGTACTTCATTTTCAATATACGAGTAAACTATTCTCGTGCAAAAATAAGAAATCGCATAAATCGGTGATCAGCGACCACGACCACCGCAGCGTGAATGGAAAATTCTGTGTCGGTCACCATCGACTGACACGACCGGTGAGTGTGTTAATACCTATCATGACACTGCAGATATCCACCCTTTTTCTAAGATACACTGTGACCCAATATACATAGAATTGCACAGGACGTCGAGTAATAGAAGTTGGGGGACAAAAAACAAACTGAGAAACTGTTAAGACTTGCTCAACCGATTTTTAACGTCAGAGACCGCTGAATCAGTTGACTGTGATCTATGAGCAGCTCAAAAATGCTAGTGCGTGGGTGTTCAGAAAATGCCCAAACCGATTTCTAAAACGAAGATACCGCTAGGAAACTATGCTTCGCATCTTCGACGTAATTTAATTATTATCTTCTCAGCGTGCCACGAATTACGTTCCACTCCGTGGGAGCCTGCGAATTTTATCCGAGGGCCCAGCGTGGGCAGAGTGCGTATATCAAAAGTATTCGAATCGGTCGGAACCGGTTTCGAAAACATTACGTGTCGAGGTGCGTTTCCGTCGCGATGGTTTCCTTGAAAAATATTGTTCCACGTTCCAGGCGCGGTCTATTAACAATTTCCGCGATCCGTGTAACAGTGCCGCGTTTCTTTTCTCGCAGGGACAATTTCTCGCCGGGGAAACGTGCCTTGCATATAATGCGATCGCTTTGCAATCGTCGCACGCATCGTGCGCGCAGAGACACGACGACGCGACGCGACGCTTCGCGCTGCTATCCGCGAGCAAGCGAGTAGGCGAGTCCGCGAGTAAGCGAGTATAGCGCGTTCGACCACGGTGCACGTCAATTCGCGCGCGATTTCATTCCGTCTAGTCGCCGATTTTTATTCGCGCTGCTGCGCCGTTTATCGATTCATCGTTGTCGACTTCGTTACGAACACCGTACAGCTGCTCGGATACAGTCCGCGAGATTACCATATCTTAATAGTGGTCCAAATCGTTTGTTTTCTTCATGTTACTCTATTATCATGTTACTCATGTCGTTGCTAGACTGCGGAAGTTTATGCAACTTTTCCAGACGATTTTTAAGAAGGGAGAACCAAATAAAATATCATTTTTAGAGAGTGGTAGCCTTTCTATATCTGAAATATATCAAATTTCACTAAATTCTGTCGAAGACTATATTCTGGCATTGTTTCAAAATTTTCTGAAGCCATAAATGCATAAAGATCTGCAGTCTAGTCGTTATTTATAATTTAATGGATTACATATTGTGAATTAATAAAAATCGATTTATTGAGAATGAATGACGAATATTATGAAAATTCTGGAAGAGGCTGGAATATAAAATTCGATAGAATCTTGTACAATTTTTATTTGTTTTAGATCTACAAAGGCTGTTCCCATTAAAAATAGGATTTCATTTCATTCCACTTTCTTCTTTCTCTACAAAAATTGGTAGTAAGTAACGCAAAAGAACAAAATATAAATGATGCTCTTGTGAAAACTATAGGTGTTTCGTATACTTGGTTTCAAGTAAAATATAACTGGTATACTCGTGTAAGGATTTTCCTAATAAATTCGTTAATTTATTCAGTCGCCCACAGCCATAGAATTGAATGATTTTATTGACAGTGGCTCTATAAAACGGGCCGGTGATCGTTTCCGTGTCACCGTATCGATAGGCCAGTCCCTGGAAACCCAATGATCGGTGGTATCAGTAAAAACTTTTACTTTCACCGCATGAATCAGACTTTTAACGGAAACTTTTGGCCTGTCGCCAAGACCATTGGCAGGACTTCCACGGCTAGTGCAAGTAGTACAGATATTATTGTCTCAACGGTTCTACGACCTTTCTCGTGCTCGATACAGGAAAACAAGCCTTCGTTTCGGAGCCAGCGCTACTTTAATCCGTCCAACACGTTCGCTAGCGAACAATCACCTATGAAAAACCAACAAAACGAAGGAGTTTATTTGCTGAAACGCATACTCAATAAATATATCATATCGACTGCTCTTCTAGCCTACAAAAATGTGGATCGACGAAAATAATCGTCATTACAAACCAATATGGCGGCGCCCTTACCGGAGCCGGGTACAAATCTACTGGATTACATACTCAATACATCATAATTCTTTCTCTCTCTCTCGTAGGAAAAAGGTACTAATTTTGAGAGTCCGGTAAAGTAAAGTTTACCCTATTAGAGTGATTGAATCTCTCAATAGCCATTCTCGAAATCGGCCACAGCCGTCGCGCAGTATTTTAGACCAAATTTTAGGCCTTTTTAGGTGGAAAAATGTTTAGGAAGCCTAATTATACCCATAATAATTCATTTAATAGCGATGTTAAGCATAGAGACCAATACGTGGGGCAATAACTTCGCCCACCTTGAATATTTCTAGATCATTCTCTATCTTTAAAAAATTACTTGAAAATTGAGACCGCCGCTTTACAACGACACATATTAGTTGACATCATTAGCCGCATCTGATGTGTAGGATTTTTCTCCGCGTAGTTTGGGCATTCGGTATACTGTGCGCCGCCGCGCCGGTCGTTTTTAAAAAAAGGAGCGGCATGATTTATGCCGTGTCGAACCGGTGAGGTAAAATGACGAGGGAACAGTGCGACTTGTAATTATCCGGCCGTAGAGAACGAATGAATTACGTTCGCGTGTAAAATGACATAATTATGGCGGACGATCTTCCGTTCGAAATTGTTCGGCCGCCATTCTTCTGGTTTGTTTCAGAACGAGCTCGATGGGACAATGGCAGATCTCACGAGGTAGTTTAAATCCGTTCAGACTAATGGTGCAATCCGCAAAGGGATCGACGATGACGTGGAGTGGCGTTCAAAAATTTATAATTAGTCCCTTTATATTTGAAACGCGCAATATCGATATACTAATAATAATTAGACTGCAGATTTTTATATAAAATAAAAATTGTCTGCTTTAGTTGCTAAATACAGGAGCTACATAGATATTTATTTCCTTTTCTAATCATTTGAATCAGTTGAAAATGCTGCAACACTCTCTTCAATTGCAATGGAAACAGTAAAACCCAACAGTTGCAATCCCGCAATGTGGGGTTTTTCATTTTTCATTTTCCCTTATTTTAATCATTATTAGATACAACAAATTATAGGGATTGCGCGGGATTGAAATGGATCCCACATCTATCCCGCGGGATTGAAAATGGCTCGGTATTGCAAACCTTAATTTGGATGTCCTCATTCCGCTGCTTGGCATGTATCGAATAAAAAATTGTTCGATATCAGCCGGTTCAGTATTAATAAGACCGGCTTTTATCGCGGCAAAAAGTCCATTACGCTTCTGCACCTTCACGCTCGGAGATCACGACAGTGAACGTGTTAACCTTTTGCACTCGGCGCTGCCAGCAGATGGAGCGAGACGTCTTCAGTTGTTATGCTGGTAGCTGGAGCGAAAAGCGCTAATCTCATCCTGCCATGCCTCGGGGACTAAGTTGTTCGTCGGGTCTCGGCCCGGTTTCCTTCGGAACGCGGTTCCAAGAAGGCGAAACACAACGGTCACGTTTCGAGGCCGAAACGGAAGTTCGCGTGTCCCTTAAAAACTCATATCGATCTTCCTTAGCGCGCTCCAACTGGGATTTAAAGTTGGCCGACGACGACGCGACCGTTCTCGCGGCTGGGACATTCGTCTCGTTCGATAAATTATTCCGCCCACCGGCGGCCACGGGGAAATTCGAACCAGCCACTTAAGCAGAAAACCATTCGATCCTGGGGAACAATAAATTGTAATACGCCGAAACTCGACGATCGATAGAATTTCCGGCTTCGGCTCGAAATTTCGACCAGCCTTTCGATGCCACACGCTCGGGTACTAACTATACAGAGTGATTGAACTATGTGTGCCACATAAATTCCACATGTTAACTATTTGCTAGATGAAAAGGTGATTGAAACAAAAGTTGTATGGCGTCGAGAGTAACGCACAATGTAATAATCAAATTTGTTCTGTTCTACTGTTTTATCGAGGCATATATGTTGTTTTATCGCGTTATACGTTGTATACAACTATACATTTTATTTATAATTCGTTTATTTATAAATCGCAAATAAAACACTCAAAAAAATATAATATAACATTATTTAATTGCCACTGCCCGTTGGAAATTGAATATTGTGTTATTGTATGATTTCAAATTACACCAAACATTATATATTTATACATCTTCTATATTGAATGTAATAGTTACATGAAAGAATAATATAAATATTCACTAGAGAGATATCGTTCAAAATCTGTTACGCAAATAAAGCTGCACTTTTAAAATAAGTTCAAACGGCTCGACGCTGGAAAACCGCATCGTTGCTCAAGGTATCCGGGGATTAATTAACCAGTTTATTGCCAGTTAATCAAGTTTACCGGTTGATTAACCAGTAATTTAGTGCGTACATACATTAAAACAAGTAGCATCAATTACCGGCGCAATTTTATCAGAAATAAACGAACCACGTGCATACAATTTTCTAAAATTCGTGCACGAAACGTGATCGAGTATTTGTATGCTGCAGTCATGATAAAGCTAGTGTTATCTTTTTGTTTTCCAATCAGTCAGTGTGTTATATTTAAATTTAAAAAAAATACAATTTCATCTCGGATCACCTTGACCTTTACATATGTTGTCAAGGACAACATTCTAAACAACTTTTGTGGATACATCTATCCGTCGCTCGGACTTAGTTCCCGAGATATTCGCGAAAAACTATCGCTAATACTGTATTGAATTTTCCGTATTCTTGCATGCTCCGTGGCAACGTAAGTCTGTTCCGGGGCGGCATCTATTTATTTTCTGTTTGCAAACACGTTGTGGGGATCAGAGAGAAAACAGAACAGAGTGTCACTCTATATAGGGTGAGCATTCAATTTTGAAAGTCTACTTCTGGATTTTCGCATGCGTGGTCGGGCCGGCCCTCTCCGCCCCCCACCACCTAATACTAACTAATTCTGATCGCATAATTTTTGGATTCTGTATAGCCTTCATACAGAATTTCAACTAGTAATTGAAAAATCATGTAATCAGAATTAGTTAGGGTTAGGTGGTGGGGGTCCGACCACGCATACAAAGTTGTTCAGAATGTTGTTCTTCACAACATATGTCAAGGTTAAGGTGATAACCACTTCAAACTAGCTGCAAATCAAACCTACTCGAATCACTATTTTTTTCAGAATGGTGTCCTTGACAACATATGTCTAGGTGAAGCTTTCTTGTAAAGAAATTTGGCTCTCAAAAGACATCTGAATCGTTGTACCGTTGATATTCGGCTCTTCTGACTAATGAATTTGCCGACCACTGCATGCTATGGATAAGAAAAAGTTCGCAGGGGCACAGCTCCACTGTGTTTCAATCGAGAACACCGTGAAAATGCCGTGGAAAAAAAGCCGATACCATCGACTCCGTCCAAGAAGGAACTACGTCGGGCGTTTAACTAAATCGGCGCGGCGCGCCGTTAGCGCACAATATTTAGTTTGGAGAGGGTCCGGGTGCCGTTTCGCCGGGCTAAATTCGTGGTAACGAGAGATTGGAAAAGTTCGGGAAAGCCAGCTGCTTGATAAAAGGCCGTCGGACGACGACGGGAAGAGTGGTAGTTTTACCTTTTTGTCCACGCGCCGGCAGCGGTGGTGGCAGTGGTGGCAGTGGTGGCGGTGGCGGTCCGCCTCGCGTGTCCCTCTCGCACCGCGTACGACAATGAGGAATCAATAGTCGCGACGGAAACGCCCCGTACGTATACGATCGTTTCCCCTGTTTACCCGTAATTCGTTGCGTCGCCGAGGCAGCTTCGCAGACTGCGGATTCGTGTCCGACTTCCGGAATGATAATTTCGCGCGGTGAAACCGCACGGATTTCGCGGCCGGAACAATCTCTCACCCGTCGCCCTCCGAAACGCTGTCTCTTTCCTCCATGCCACCCTTATATTTCATCCTTCGTTTCACGCTTTGCACTCGAGTGGTGACACGATATTCGGACACTCTTAAAAAGACGATAACTTTTTTTAATGTTGGACCATACAACTTGGATTTTCTTTTCAGAAGCTAGAACAACTAAAAATCTTTCAATATGTAATTGCAATTGATACAATACAACTTGGATTTTTTTCAGAAGCTAGAACAATTAAAAATCTTTCAACAATTGCAATTGGTACAATACAACTTGGATTCATTTCAGAAGCTAGGACAATTAAAACTCTTTCAATAATTGCAATTGGTGCCTAAGATTTCACGAAGCACTTGCCGGTTGGCTCGCGTTCCATCAAACGAGAATCCAGCGCCAGTCGATCGTGAATATTTGTTCATTTAGGTGTAACTAGTTACTACATTGTGTATCTACACCGGGCCGGCGTAAAACGTTCTATGGAGTTTACGCTTTCGCGAGGACGGATGAGATATCAGGCGACCCGATTTCATTGGTCAGACACTCTGGACGAGATATTTCAACGAGCGATACGCTTGATCTGTCGTTCTAGTCGGAATACATCGCTCCATTTTCTTTGTCTTAGTACACACGGTTCCATGACCCCTATTTAGGTCACGATAATTCGAAATGTTAATCAGTTTTATCAGCCAAGTAGAATTAACCAGGAAAAACGTCTTCAACAGCGGCAGAATGACATTAAATGAAATTTTACAAAAAATTTACCTTTTTACAGGAAAATAATGAGGAATTTCTTAAAATACATTGAATCCGCTTGTTATTTTTAGCTTTTCAACGAGCTACTCTCGGTCCTGGACCATTTTCTCTTATTATTGTTGCGCACCTAAATTAGCCCTTCGCTCTGCCTTCTATTATCTCTTTTTCAGCTTTTCCGGTTTCTTTAGTCTCGCAGCACATTTTTCCTATATGTTGCGGAGCCAGTTTTCTTTCGTACATATTTTACACAGTTTTTTCTCAGATCCATTTTCCGGTTACTCGTCGCAGCGTGTAATACCAGCAATCAATTTCAGCGTTTCATTTTTGCCCTTTTGTTTTGATAAGAACACTGTATTAATGCATAGAAAAGAATCATTTATTTTGTGCTCCAACTTAGATGTCCTTATAGCGATCAAGTTTAGCAAAATCTATAAAGATCTTTGCCAGTTGGCTGTCTGGATATCCAAGACTAAACTTGCTGAAAAACAATGAATTTTTTAAAAGTATCATTTCATTAATTTTAAAATGACTTCTGTCTAACACAATACTCGTAGCATTTCCTATCCTTGTTAATTTTAAATATTCAATAATGTCTGTTTAACTCGAATTCTTGTTAATCAGTTCCTTAAACTGGATTTAAGATTATATTGATTTACATATGTGCCCAGAATTATGAAATTGGTCCAAGTCAAAATTTAAATAAAATGAATTTATCAGTTATTTCACATCACATTATTTTAAACTAAATTAGCTCAATGTAATTATGAACTAAATTAATTCAATGTAATTCTAAACTAAATTATTTCAATGTAATTCTAAACTAAATTATTTCAATGTAATTCTAAACTAAATTAATTCAATATAATTCTAAACTAAATTAATTCAATGTAATTCAATGTAAAAAAATATTTCATCAATATATGGAATTCATTTAGTGCTAACATCCATTACCTTTAAATATCTCGAAACAAGAAATACACCACTTGGATCATTTTCACAATTATGGGCACATATTTATATGAAATAAGGATACAGCTTCGGTTATATTTGGAAAACGGACCACACGAGAATGCACCCGCAGCAGAATATTTAAGTAGAACCTATACTCGGCCATTGTTGGGTATTATACTCGTAGTATGCGGTTTCGAACGGGCATAGCGAAGTAGCTAAATAACCGATCCTTTGTGAACGAAAATGTGGAGTAAGGGTGCACGAAAGCATTCGGAATGGAAGGAAAATTCCGAAGAAAGACCATCTGCATCCTATAAAAGAGGATCGCTCGGCGAACTATCGTACACGCCGCGATTACTCGCTACTAAAATCTATTCGATCCTTTTATCCGCGTCCCGAATACCCTCGATGAAAGACTCGGTTCCCATGCGGCGATTTCACCCCTCCTTTCCATACATTTTTCGACGGAACAAGACGGCGAACAACGATTTCCAAACTGGGTCGAATGAGATAATCGCTTCAAACGATCGACGATGTAGTCACTTTAATCTGCCAGTGCTTTAGACGAAAGCCTGCTATTACATACTGTATCGACTGCCCTTAATGCTACATGTTTAACTATGTCTCAGTGTCATTTACGTTCTAGTTAGGTTTCATTATTACTAGACTGCGGATCTTTATGCATTTATAACGAGATTGAGTAGATGAAATTCTCACAAAATTGTTGAAAAATTTTCAAAATTGGAGATGTCAATATATGATTACTCCCCTGTTAAAATTATTAACACTGAACCTACCATGAGGGGTCAAGTGACCCATTTTAGATTTTTTATTTGGAAATTATTGAAATTGAAAAAGTGTTTTCATGAGAATTTATTGAATATATTTTTTGACTCCAGTATATATCACAGTAAAAATCGCACAAAATATAAATAAATTTAATCTTGTTATTTTTAATCTTTTGATGATCGGTAGGTTTAGTATTAAAGGAAGAAGTAACAATCCATTTAGTTTCTATTTCTTGCAATCGATGCAGACAATGTTTATTTTGCATAAAGACCCGCAATCTAATTATTACACTGCGACATACACGACTGTTTCAAACTATTATACGAAGTTTCGTGTTCAATTCCAATTTATGAAAAAGAGCTTCGAGAAAATGAATTACTGCTTCGTTAAAACTTACTGATGGAAGTAATATAATGGTACTCTCCGGAACTATTTCAAACTAGATAAATTGTTCCTGACTAGAAGATTCAATATTGTCATTCACTCCTCGCAGGGGGTACACTTCAAAGTTGAACTCTCACTGTGCATCACACATGACGTCCGTACTTGATCTCTGATGATGAATCCTGGTGAGCATGTTGCAGATCTTTCTTGTCTAGAATCAAAATATTCTGATGGAACTGTAAGGAGCACAGGAATCGAATAAAAATTCATTTCCTCTTCTAATTTCAATAAGTCGAGGAGAATATTTCTCTAAATTGTTCTGCAGTTGATACTACTGCTAAGTGATTTCCAATTACTTTACATCTTAGTTTTTGAAGCGTTTTAAACAAGCAGTTTATTCAAAAAAGGCAAGACACCAAGCCATTGATAAAATTAAACGATTCTTCCAACAAAAATTGTTTTCATTTTATAAATATTAAATTGATATAACACTGAGATATGACACTGAGTCTTTCGTCCTTTCGTCCAGTTCGAAATACTTCTCTCCGCGCGGCAATCGATTACCCCACAGTGGATAAAATCACCGTCGCATTACAGGGAAACTGAATCTTTCATTTTCCTTGAACATTGCACCGTAAAGAAAAATATCGCGTGCCAAATATAGTGTCTTTGTAGAGACACGCCGCTAAGGATCGATAATGTAATTACAGAGAGCAGTGGACACCACCTCGCGACTGTTCATTGGCTTCCGCCTTGTTCCTCTTCTCCCGTCATTAAACCTGAAGCAAGAACCACCCACTGTTAGTTAATCTTCTGCTACAATGAAATCCGCGAAGCGTTTAGAAGAAAGCTAACACTAGGCGTTTATAGAAACGGAAAGCTGCGTTATTAATTGAACATGTAAATGTTCGCTGGTGAAAACCAGCGAGTTTCGCACGATCATTTTTATCTCCGCGTTTATGTGTTTATCATTTCACTGCGTCGGAACAAGCAATAAACGTAGGGTAACGCGAACAACAAGCAATAAACACATGATATACCAGTAAACACACTGTCCGATAGCACTTGTTTATACAGGGTGGAGCAATAACTTCGTCCAGCTTCAATATTTCGAAATCAGTCCATGGTATCGAGGGGGAAATATTGTGATGTAAACACTTTTTATATTCAAGAAGGTGTTTCAGAGATTTCAAGGTCACATTCAGCTCTTCAAATGAAAAGACCCCTCTAGGACATGAAGGTCAGTACATCTTTACGCAGAATTCATGATGCAAAAAGATGAGTCTTCCCATTTGACGAACTCAGGGTGACCTCGAGGTGAACAATAAATGTAAATAAATAAATGTGTTCAATATTTTCCCGTGAAAGCGTCTTTGCGCAAGAAATAGAAACTAAATTGAATGTTATTTCTTCGGTTAATGATTTTAATAGAGGTAAAATTTTCCAACAATTTTGAATTTCATCTACTCTACTTTTGTTATAAATGCATGAAGATCCGCAGTCTAGTAATAACAAATGGAAGCAATGCCCATCTATACACGACCCAACACATTCCAACACGATTGACTTCACACTTTCAAGATTCTGCAACACGTTAAAACTGTTTTTTATTATGAAAACGAGTCTACTCATATAAATGAGTTCGATACTTTCTCGTGAAAGCGTCTTTGCGCAAGAAATTCAGATTAGCAGAATTTTATTCGTGAAAAACCATATCTGCAAGAAGTAAAAGCGACCTTCAGCCGCGTATCGATTTTCTCTCGACTGCAACGCGGCGAAACTGTTCAATCATTGTTCGAAAGCCCCTATTATTTTCTTTTTTCCAGCTCGAGATTTTCACTATAATACAGAGTGGAGCATTCTGAAACTCATCAGCGACAATCCATTATACAATGTTAACAACGAATTTCGATCAACGTGGCCCGAAAGAAAGAGTGGGGAGCCTACCGTAGATTTGATTGACGTTTTTATCGTGTTCGTTCCGCTCCGCGCAGTTGCCAATGACGTTCGCAGAAATGATGTGCAAAATTGCGTCCTTTGCGTACGCCATTAGTGCGCGAGAACGCCCTGAAATCGATGAAAGGCGCTCGCTTTTAAAACCGTAATAGTTTGAAACATTACGTCGCTTTCCCCATGAAGTCAATTACCGAACCGATTTCCGAGGTAACCGGTTGAAAGCGGGATCGAATTTTTCTATCGCGTTTGTTCCGCGACTCTCCGTGCCGACTACGGCTGAAAATAATTCTTGCCAGGTCGAAGACCTCCCTAGTTCCATTGACAAAGCCTGCATGAATCGAAGGTGAAGTTCTCGTGACGTTGTCCTGTTGGCCTATGCACGATATCGACCACAACCGATTCCGCTTTCCCGGGTTTAACCTTTGCAGACGGCACTGTGGCGCCCGCACTGCCTCGAGTAAAAATATTATCACAGGAATTAGTAATACATTTTATCGATGGAATTATTATTGCATTGAATTTTTACTTTTATATTGCAGAGAATCATTTATATATGTAATGAGGTCCGGAAGACCTTCTATATTATAGTGGGTAAGTAAGTTACAATGTCTAGCACTTAACTTAAGTAAGTAGTAATTAGTTAGTAGCAAGTAGTACGTAGTCAGTAGCAACTTTTAAGGGTTAACACAATTTGTAATTATTTTTCTCTCAGAATAAAACAAGTCCAACGATAGGAAACTACCCCAACTCATTTTTACATTTTGTGAAATCCGTTTCTAAGGAAAGAGGAATGTTTAGAAAAATTTTATTTCAGTTTGTGTTCAAACAAGGGTAGCCTTCAATAATTAACACGATAACGAATTGGCTGAATTAAATGATGAACGACAACAAACAACGAATAACAGATGGAAAGGCAGTATATTCCACTATTCGTCGATAAACAGACTTCTAACGATAATCTAAATTACCATTTCATTCTAAACGTCATTTCAATCAACGCCAATCCAAACAATTACATAATATCCATTGTAACACGTTGTATGCGTGTTACGGTTTTGAATATGTAATTATTGGACCGCGGAAATCGACATAACTATAACAATAACATGTTCTCTGGAATTAATTAATGAAAATCGGGAAATGATTGTAGTCTTTTGGTTAACAATGCATATGCACGATGAAATAAAAAGTATGGTAAGCCTGGCGTTCCCACAGTTTCCGCGGTTTTCAAGTTTCTTTTACCATTTGTCTCCCATTACGACGCACGACTTTTGTTCCGTCGCGTCGTCCCTTCAAAAAGAATTCATTTTCCCTCGGAAATAATTAGAAAGTGGCGGATAACGCAGTCAGACACGGTAAAGAGATTCCAGCGAGTCATTCTCGCGAGACTGGGTCGCATCTGAATATAAATGACTACACCGAATTACTCGGTCGATTCCACGCGCCGATTCTCCTCATTAACGGAGCAGAATCATCACGATCTCGAAAGCGATGCGTTAGATTAGATCATCGCATCAATTCGTGCGGTGATGTCGACGTTGAATCACTACGGGACTCTATTTTTCAACTTATTGGTAGAATTGACCAATTAAGATAGTATTTCTTGGGTACCACGAGTCCAACTCGACAGAATATGATGCAGGAATTTTTATTGGAACGATTCTACACCACATGTGCCATTTTTTGTTTTTTACCGGGTTACTACTGTCGCATATATGACAGCTATTTTTATTTTCCGTTGAAAATGGAACTAAATGCGCGCACTGTAAATTCCACGAAAAATGAACATTGCGACATTTATTTATTTTTTACGGCAGCTCTTGCCGTTTTAAATACTATTTTTATTTTACAACCTTTTCGTACTACTCTTTTCCATTCCTTGCAACTTGCGTGTCCAGCATATTTTTCATCTTGTGTTATACTGGAAAAACAATGGACATGTACTGTATAATCAACAAAGAAAGAACATTTAAATACCTGGAAGGTTTCCATCAATTTGAAGCCATTCTGTATTTCATTTATTTTTTCTGTTTCGTCAAATTTTCCTGGACGATTTCGTTAAAAAGCAAAAGAATATTAACGAAATTTTACCAGACACAAGAGATTTGTGATAACAAATTAGTTAATTAATTTTTTCAATAAAATTACGTTGTCTCGTTGAATAAATGTTTTCTATATCCTAAACAAAAATTATTGAAATACTTTTGATTTATATACGAAGGGGAACATCAATTTTTTATTCTAAAAAATAAAGTACATAATACTAGGTACTTCATGTGTTATTTTTATTAATTTCTAAAAAGTTCGTTTTGTGTCCCTTGTTGCCCTAGACCGAATAATAAAAATAACAATAGACATCAGTTTGAAAATGCAATCGATTCGAGATTATGGGACACCCTAACGCCGTACGTCATCGGCAGAAAAAATGATTGTCCTTATTAAAACGGGCTCGCCGGGCCCGATGGTGCTCGTAGCTGATTGAATTCGTTAAGTCCGTAAGGCGTCGCTCTCAGCCCGAATTTTGTCGGACCGGCGTCGTTTATTGTCAAACGCGACTGTAGCATCTCTCTCTCTCTCTCTCTCTCTCTCAGAGTAGCGGTGAGAACGAGGCTTAACGTGCGCCAGGGGATCCAACCCCTGCCAACACAGCCCGAAGGGTTTCCCACCCCTTTGCAGACCGGGCAGGAGATATCGGTAGGCCCCCCATGGCCGAGTATGTACTCCCGACAAACTTCACCTGAATCATCCAATTCAACGGGGCTCTTCAAGGAGAGATTAACCCGTCCCATCGCGACATCCGGTCAGAAATAAAGAAGGATCACGCATGGGGCCCAAGGAGTCACGGAAAATCCTGATCTCGATTCATAATTGCTCCTTTCACTGTGTAATAACTTTATTATCTGACCGCTTTGAAATATGTCCTACAAAGATTTCCTCAGCGAGACGTTTCTGACTTTTCAGATTTTATTAACGACTGCTTGTTACTCCGTTTTGGAAATAGCAGTTTGTATGTGCAGTAATTAAGATTTTGGCTGAGCACTGAAATTAGATACGTCTTACTAGTCTGCGGACCTTCATGCAAAGTAAAAATGTTCTGCATCGCGATTGTGATTAATGGGTTAATACATTTACCAGGTTGAAAATAATGTAACAATAGTTTTAAGCTTTCCCAATGTTTTCACTGAAAAAATTACAACTACACGTTTCTGTCATAAATGCATAACAATCCGCAGTCTAATTGTACTCTACACAACTTTCAACTAATAATGGCACTGTGTACTAATAGACATTTTTCCGAAATTTTTATGATGATCTATATATTCCCGTTGTAAAAATACTTTTGCTTTCAAGAACTTGTCTTTACCTATTCTCATCGGATCACGTTTTAAATAGAGCCCATTAGAAATTTTTAGATCTCTTTCCTCTGCTTTCAACGTTAATTCATGCTAAGGAAATTTTCGCTGAATACCAGTTTGCGGTGGTAAACGGATCAAAAATCGCTTAACGTTATCCGGTGGCGAAGCGTGATCGTTTGGATAAACTAATCGTCCCTGCAACTTGTCGACTTCAACTGGCATCGCTGTGCAACAGTATTGCTTCTTCCCCTCGATCGTTTCCCATTGCAGGCGACGCGATTTAACGACGCGTCGTGCGACTCGCTCCCGAGGATAAAGAAGTAAATATCTGCGCACGGTGGCATGTTGAAGTTGCAGTCTGATTTTATGACATTCGCCATTCATTATGCTAATGTCCCTCCCCCTTCCTGAGCTTAGATAATGAAGAGCCACGGCAAATATAATAGTCCGGAGAGGAAAAGTGTGAACGCTCGGCGAGCGTTCGCTTAAAAACCGCCTTACGACTTTCGCGTGTGAACTATCGCGATATTTATGTGTCATTGTCGGCTGTTTACGGCTGGAGACTTGTGTCCTGTGCAGTAACGTGGCTGGACTTCGCTGCAACATGAAATTGAAAGAGGCGAGAGAAGCACTCGTGCCCGAACACGAGCACACCATTTAACGAAGATACACACTACGTTTCTCTTCACATAATCGAAATACGTTGAACTGTTTATAACCACCGGCTTGCTGTGTTCTATTCATAGACCCTGTGAACGAACGTCGGCGGAGAATTTACTGTCCGACTTTTTCGTGATAGACTAACGCCGCTGCAACCTCATTCAAATTTATTCCGATGATTATTTAACCACCAAGTAGGCGCGAAACTTTCAGAACGGCGGAGGCGGATCCGAATGATTTACTGTATTTGTGGATTTTGTTGTTCCTCCGTTAGCTCATTTTTAAATTAGGATATGCACTGTCCGTGACACCCTCGAATAGCTTTTTTCTCGTTGATGTTACAAATAATTCTGGCCTCATTCATTCTAACGCACATTATATTGACCAAGAAATTAATAAAAAATTTTTGTATCTTCTCTACAATTCCGACCAAATGCAGTTTCTGAAAAAATTTCTCTTCACATCCTGTAGTAAACTAATTGCTCTAGCTCCCCAAAAAAAAGTTATGGTGTTTTCGAGAGTGTCCGAATATTAGTGGGAGTCACTGCAAGTCTGGAATACATCTGAACAGTGGTGTATTATTTGTGATTCAGTAAGATCCGAACGAAGCATCATTAGTATAAAGCTGCCTTTCCATAAAAATCGCGAGAAACTTTCCCGACAGGCTAATTACACGTCTTCGTTACAACGTGGATCCCCAGGCCGGCAGACGTTCGCTCCTAGCATCAGCGAAAAACACTTTGAAGCAGGCGCAATAATAATTGAATAAAGCCCAAAGGCTACTACTGTTCCTGCTGGTTCGTGTCTCCTCCACCCATCCCTGTTTTTCATGTCGTTGGAACGTAAGCCCGCTCGGGAGAGCTCCTTAATCCTTGTTCCACCCTGCCCCTCCGGTGCGTCGGTTTTACACGTTGTCGGGCGGGCGGCGTCGGCGGCTGCGAGCAAATCTCGTTTTCACGTGCGTGCACGTGGACAGGGCAACGAATGGGAGCCGGTCCGAGAGGAGGGAACGCACAGGTCGTGTTCGATCGGGTCGGTCCACCCCCGGGCCTGTTCCACCCGGCTTTTTTCCTCCGTTTGGAAAGCGGGTCGCACGACGTGGCGTGGCATGGCGCGGCGCGAACAGCTCGTGCGATGTAAACGCGCGTCAATCCGTGACGCGGCGCCGCATACCGCGTACAGCGTCGAGCCGGACGTCGCCTCGTTTTGTTTATTTTTCGAGGAAAGTGGTGTGCAGCACGTGGCGGCAGCTTGCAAATGACACATGTACACACGGCGCCGTTCCCCAGCCGCCGCATCTCATTCATAGCCCAAACGCTCCGACACGACCGTCTCCGTTCCCTTCCAGGACAAAACTCCCCGTGAATATAATTGGGGGATGATAATGCTACAGCCATACTCGAGCTACCCACATCACCTATCCCACTCCAGGGCGTCGCGCCGCGCCGCCACCTCTTCCAGCACTTGCATCGGGGGTCAAGTATCACCATCCGCCGGCGATTCTTGTTCGAAGGAGCAATTTAGGCTTCCCTCGGATTCAATGCGACCGACACCATACCCGTGAAGGACTCTCGCCGCGGCCTCCTGGTCCGATAATAAATGGTGCTTGACCAGATTTGGGGTAAAGAGTAGAAAATGGGTCGCTCTGCGGTCGGTAGTTATCGCCCTCTTGACCCGCTAGATCCGCCCGGTTTTGCCGATTTTAATAGCCAGGTAGGTTCACTTCCGTTTTTGACAGAGAAATATCCCTCTTATTTAATTCGTACCGAAATTTTGGTGTACTAGGATCACTGCGAACTAAGTTTTACCGCTCGGAATAACCAGGTTTTGCGTGTAACCGTACGGCCGCTGCGAATGTTTTTTTTTTTCTGCTACAAAAACGAACTACAGCGTAGCAATATTCATCGTATTTGCTAGATTTAGCTCCGTGCTATTGTTTTCTGTTTCCACTCGGCAAAATGTCCATCGAGCGAACGCGTTTTAGCAACACTTCCGGCATGTAACGCTGTACCATCGCCGATCGAATCGCCGGTTTTACATTTGTTATTTTAGAATTATTATAGGTTTAAACAATTTGTAGACATCGATGTATTATTTGCAGCCCGTGAAATTATGTTAGGTCGGAAGAAATGTTTCAGTTTCGAGTTATCAGAATATAGCTCCGATTGCAAAGGGTTAAAAAATGAGGGAAATTTTGATATGTGGTCCTCGTGAAGTTCCGCAGCGCAATCACAAGCAATCCTGAATGCAAATGTACTTTCGAATACGAAGATATTGTGAAACTTCAATACTATTAGTTCCGACGCCTTTCGGTGAACGGGAGAAATTAGAAAAAGGAGTGATTTTGTAGCAACCGCAGCTTCAGCAATGAATAATAGAGGTCTACTCCGGTTCGCGACGTAAATGTCCGAAATATCCATCGTCCCGATAAATTCTCGCTCGCTCCGGCGATAATGCGGCGCGCGCACGAGGAAATAGCAAATTTTCAGCGCGCCGTTTTAACGAAGCATAACTCGGTTCTTGCGCGTTCCATGCGCGAAGAGAGAGAGAGAGAGAGAGAGAGAGAGAGAGAGAGAGAGAGAGAGAGAGAGAGAGAGAGAGAGAGAGAGAGAGAGAGAGAGAGAGCGGCGATGCGAGCAATATTCGTTATTCACGATATTCGAGCCTCGACGAGGGAAATTACGAAGACCGGACCGGATGTTCAACAGTATTTCGCAGCTTTCACGATTAAAAAGCGGCGGCGTCGTTTATTCTCTGGCCCAGAAAATCATCATTTTATTTAATTGCCCAGCTCGCGAGCCTGGGTTCTTCATTTACCGAAAATTAAACAAAGACCCACCGCGCGATAGGAATCCAATTTTTAATTCTCACCAATTTATTCGTTTTTGAAACGCACGCGCGCAGCTTCTCGGTACCTTTTAACGACGCGCGATTACGTTTCAACGTTCCCGTATCCGCGAAGCCTGCTAAATTGTTCCGTGTTGTTTTTTTCCAAGATTTTCCACCGGCTTCGTTTTGCTCCCCATCCTCTTCCCGAGCTCTTTTTCCCAAGGTTTTGATCGAATACTTTAATCAAACGGTCAGCAACTTCGTTCGACGAGAAAGCGAATTTTAATTAGCAAGAGAAACTTCCACGGCGTGATTAAAATCAGACGGAAATCACCGGTTTTGTAAGCGGAGATCTAACACGATTAAAAAACTGGAACGTCGTTAATTAACGACGACACATTAGCAGATATTCCAATCATAGAGATACCTTGAGCACACTTATCGGACCTCCATGTCCATTAATTATCGCAGGATGTTACCACCCATCCAGACCGACTCCTTCCACGCCGACGACCGAATCACTATCCAATTAATATCGTCGTTATTAGATGTCCCTGTGTTCAAACTATCAATTTATTACTTTTGCCTCGATAGAGGATACACCGACGGAAACCCTCTGCTTTTTCTCCCGTCCACTTCTCTTCGCTTTGCCCCTAACGTCTTCATTTCAACGGTTCTCTTGAGGGCTTTTTTCTGTTTTCCGTTATATCTCTCCATCCTTCATTTCTCTTGCTTCTTTCCCTTTGCACCGTTACTCGGAACACCATGCAGCTGACTCGTATCAGGTCGAAATTATGAAGGAATAGCAGTCCCCCACTTTTCCACTCCACCCCGATTTTTCTCAACCAATCCCGCATCTTTGAACCCCTAAGACTTACGACGACCTTTCGACGGTCCTCGTTTAACCCTCATCCGTCCCTCATTTCACCAACTGAATCTGTCCCTCGGTGTCAAATTGAAATAACAAGACGTAAACAGTTATTTTTCGATGTTTTTTTTATTCAAATTGATGAGTTAACATTCACATCTTGGATGTTCCGGTTATCCGGTGTTTCGCATTGAAAAAATAAATGTCACGAAATTTCGAGCTAGCTTGATGCTGTGTCAAATTGACACAAGGGACGGATGAGGATTAACACATGATCATCCTCGAACTAGTTAAGCTTCCTGTAATATGTTAATTCGGAAAGGACTTGATGGATCCAATAAATGAAGCTCTCTAAACTAATAATCCGTAAATTTAACTCTCTTCCGGATCAATATGACCCAACAATTAACATTTGTTTGTAGGTAATTACATGATTCACCATATTAATCTAGATATGCATCAATTCATTGAATTCTAAAATTTTATGCGCATTATGATCGAATACTAAATCAATTTATTCAATAACTTCAATGAGAAACGATTAATAACATTTCTGATAATAAACGTTCTATTAAAACTGTGAAAGCCGTGATACGTTAATTTCCGAGACTCGGTTATTTTCGCGCGCGTACCAATTTTCTAACCGCCTGCTAAACAACATAAGACCCGATAATAAAGTTTTTAAAATAGACTTCAGTTACTAATAGATTCTGACTTTTATAACAAATTGGTTACCCGCTTGTTACGTAAAATTCCAAAGTTGTCGCATTAAAGGTTGCTGAAAACGTCATTTTATCGATCGTATTCGCGTATAATTATAAACACCGTGTCCCGTTAGAAAATAGTGCTAGAAGAATAATCAAGGTTTAAAAATAACCTTTCAATTCAGAAATATTTCCAATCTATTACACAATAATGACTTGATAGTTGTGAACAAATAAAGTTTTCGTACGAGACATTCCTTTATTAATTTATAGGAATTATAATTATATTTTCAAATTTCAAGTCGCCACCCCTCATTTAATTTTTATTTATTAAAAATTTATTCCATCGCTTAAAATATATTTTTTATATTAAAAACATCATAACAATATTATTAGACTTTTCTAATCTTTTTCTGTTTTATATCTCACCCAGCCAATTTCTTGAGAAATGCATAAAAATATACAGTTTACTGATGACTTAAAATTTTGGGGGATTATCTTTCAACCTAAAAGCATTGTTTTGCACGCGATACTAATAAAATTTGTTGTGTGGGCCGCTGGATCATGCTTATTCTGCTAGACACTGGCTATTCGTTCACTTTCCCTGAATTATCCGCAGGGGTCCGTTCAATTAGCATAGGAACGTGGAAGGTGACGACGGCGGAATTTGACTTCATCGTTTGCACACCTCGCTTGACCAGTTTCGCGAGCCATGAATTTAGAAGCTGCGAGGAGTCAATTTAATTATGAACACTGTCCGGCAGCAATAAAAAAAGAGGGGACGAACAATCGGACACGCGCGGACGGAAACGATAAAAGTAACACATGTCGGCGAACGTGAACGAGGATTATGGACGTGTTAAGTCAAGCTTACGTCGTTGTGTCGCGGAATGGATATAAAAAAAGAAGAGAAAAAGAAGAAGAAGAAAAGAACAGACACCGGTGGATCACGGAACACCGCGGACAAAAGAGGAGTCGTAAAGACCCGCTGAGAGGATTTTGTAACAGAGCTACGCGCCCGACGACGCGACGCGACGATCGGATCCGTGGCCGTCTACCACTTTTTTCCTCAAACTAATCACCGGAGATTTCAATAATTGAATGACTAATCCCGCCGGAAACGATGGCAAATCTGACACTAATGGGACGAAAGCCGATGACAGACGTTTCTCAGGAATGAAATATGATTTTTGATCATAAAATTTTCAGGAATCGATCCGGTCCAGTACATTAATATTCAAACGGAATAACACTTTCGTTGCGTAAGTAACGTTTTCTGACGTTAACGCTGACAATTATTCTTATTTATAGCGAATCTCACAGTAATATTCAGATACTTTTATAAGGATGATAACTTCTTTAACGTTGGACCATACGACTTGGATTTTTATTGAGTAGTTGCAGCGATTAGTGAAAAAGTGAAAAAACGTTTTTGTAAAAAATTGAAGTTGACGGAAAATACTATAAGTTGTTGGTTACTTTTTTATGTGGGCCTGTATTGAAAATTTAAAAAATACATTTTGTAGATCTGTGTCGAAAAAATCGATCAACGTTGCAATAAGCTACGAACATTTAAAGATGGTAAAAATTGCAGTTTTCTACAATTTTCAGCCTCCAAGAATTCTGCATCTACCGATTTCGATGAAATTTTCAGAATATAAATTGTGAACAACAACTTTTATAATTTTTTTTTGTAATTCCGACCAATTGTAACTTCTCAATATATTTTCTCTACCCTTGGTTAACATCGGGTACAAACAAAGTGAGTCTTTATCAGTGCTCACTAAAGTGTCCTTGGCTGATTGTTAGCTGCAGTTAGTACGGATGCATTAATATGAATTATTAAGACTGAATGGGTGTTGCAGTTCTAAAAATAAAAAGGTAATTGAACTTTACCATAAGATAAGTAAATGGTAAATAATACTCAGCTTGGTAATTGAACTTTGCCATACGATAAGTAAATGGTAAATAATACCTCTGCTCGGAGAAAGATTAATATTTTAAGCAGTCTTTGCGCCAGCATCGCGTCTCAAATAATCATTACGGAAAATTGTGCAAGCAAGAATGAAATAGAAAACTTAGTTTCTCACATCAAGCGGTAGCCTTGAAGCATTGGTAACTCAAGCGAGAGAAATCTAATTTATACCGAGCTCGTTTAACCACAGCGGGACCGTGTGTAACACACAGAATTATTTTGAAAAGCAATGAACACTTTCTAGTGACGGACTTTCCAAATGAATAATGAATGCTGGTTAAACGAACAGAAAGGCACATCGGAAATTCCACTAGTTCCGACATATTTTGTTACAGTTGCGGAGTCGGAGTCTACGCACGATGATGTACCTGGATGCCTTTGCTAATTACCATGGAAGAAACTTTTTCAAATGGATGCCAACAAATCAGCGCCGATGAATAATGGGTCTCAATGGCATAGGTCAGTAAATAACAGTGTAAAGTAACTTCAGAAGAATCTGTAGAAACTTATTTCTATCCAGTTTCATTTACACAGTACTTTGCACACTTGTCTGCAATCTAGTAACTCGTAGTTGTTCTCAAAATTGCATGAATTTAACTTTTTACTTACAAACTGTATGGAGTGGAGCCTTGATCTAAGAAAATGAATATCCCCTCCACCAAATGTAATGTTTATTTCTTTTACTTTTGCCATTGTATGACCCTGAAGATCATAGTATACTACCTGGTTGAATTCGTCTTAATACTCGCTTTTATTTTATGTAAAAATTTGTAGCGGTCCATTAAAAAAATGAAGGTCACCTCTGTTTCTAGAAAAATATTAAAAATTTTAAAAATTGATATACGCTATCATATTGCTAGTAAAATATAAATGTGACCTTTTTTTGTAATGTGCACCCTTTACGAAAAAAAGCGCTGGTACAGAATATTGCGAACACCCTCTTTGCGAAGCCTTGATCTAAGATAAAGGGAGTAGGAGCTACGAAAAACGAGTATCACTGCGGGTGTTGTTCTAACTTCTGAAAAAAATCCAAGTGGTCTGATCCGATATTTAAAAAGTTATCGTTTTTGAAAGAGTGTCCGAATATTAATGGAGGAAAATGATGTTCCCGAAACTGCGAACGACCGAAATCAGTGTGACGGGTCGCCGGCTAATTAAGGCAAGCAAATTAGCCGGAGGGCGATGAGGTCGGCCCGCAACTGGCCGCAATAAATGCAGTGCGTTAATCTTTTCCTCAAAGAAAAGAAGGACGTAAAGGGGTCGAGTGCGCGTTTCGAGCTCGGTCGGAAGTGCGCTCGTGAGAGGTGGTTGCTCTTTAGCGACGAGGGCCGAGAGGGTTGCCGAGAATAAGAAGGTCGAGGGAGACGGGGAATGCCGAGGAAACGGAACGCACGATGTCATCGGGGAAATAGCCCACGGGCGACTAATTCTTTCTCTCCTTTCTCCCGCCAGGGAAAAGGGACCACCGCCGACCGTCGCAAATGAAATCCAAACAGATCAAGAAGGTCCGGCGACACACGGGTCCGACGATACACACACCGGTAACTTTGGACCTGCAGACTACTCCGCGGCCACCGGAACTTACCGAGAAGAAAGATCCGCGACAAAACATGCGACGATTCCGCCATTTTGACGGGTGACGTCCATTTTACACGCGCCACCAGCAGACGATGTTTTCCCGAAATAAGTCATACTCTTCTGTAGTTCTGTTATTTCTAAGTTTTGCCCGAAACTTCGAGACTTTTATTTTTTTAATGCGAAACACAACCGAAAAATCTAATATGTGAATGTTAACTCATCAATTTGAATAAAAAAATTTTTTCTTCGTTATTTCTTTTCTTCTCGAGGGTCAAACAAATAAAAAATGTTATTATACGTGATTTGGAAACGTTCCGAGACCATTCAATATTATAAATAATTTTGGCCAGTTTTGTCCAGAGAAAGTTTTCGAATAATAAATGTCAATGTCCTCGAGTTCTCCACGCTGCGAGAAATATCGCTGTTGCGTGAAACGTTTGATGGATATTTGTGGTCTTCTACGCAATCTTCGCTGGCTAGAGAGTCTACGCTTTGAAACTTCGGTAACCCCGTGAAACAAATGCGTTACGTAAACACGCGCAAAAAAAGTAAATTCACCGTGAACAAATTTGTGAGTCACACGCTTGGAGATCGACGTGTTTACGGCGAACCGCGAACCAATGAAATCCAGTGTATCTCCGATTTAAAAAACAGAGGATCGTATTTCCACGCAGGCCGTGTTGTGTTTATTGCGCAATTCCAGAATCGTTTTTTCCTTTAATCGACCAGTATAAATTTCGCTCCGAGGATCATAAGCATGACAACCGCACAAGGCCGTCTCATCGAACCGGACGATATCGTGGTCACCGATCGGAATGCGATCCGACGTGAACGATCGCCGCCGCGTGTAAAATTAATCACGATGATTTTCCTTTGGCCGGACACCGCACGAAGCCTGATTACGAAGATAGCGTGGGCCGTTTTACGCTCTTTTCCCTTCGAGACAAAGCAACGTTTCATAAGATCAGCCCCTTATCTAGTCGCCTGTCTTCCTCTCACCCACCCCCAGACCTGGGCTTAAAACATTGGCTTAAACATTGAAACATTAAAACCTCGGTTAAAACATTGTTTCAAATATCACGTCACTGCATTTGATAACTACATCCATGGCTGTGATCATTTTTGAAATAACACTGCTGGAAATATCATTTCAAATAACTCGTTAGTATATTTTGTAATTACATCCATGCCTGTAAAATATCATTGAAATATCTTTTCAAATAACATCTTTATATTTAACTTTATTTAACATCTTTTTATATTGTGTAATTATTTTTTCGATAATTATGAAATCGTTCTTCAAGATTATATCATGTGACCTGATTATTAGGTTCCAGTCAATTTTCTACTGCCGCCCTTTGTTGCACACTACTTTCAAAATTTTCTTTGTCAAAACTGAAATATGGAAATAACAAAATAATAGATTCACTGTCTGCTGTTATCGGTCCTCCCTTGTAGTTACGCATGCGTATTGACGATTCCAGGTTTGCCCGGTAGACCGAACCACAAATCATTGCGCAGCATTGTAGCTAAACGCGACTAGATTGGTGAACGCGAGGCGAGGACGAGCGGAGAGGGCAGCGGCGCGGAACCTCGTGATTTATCGCCTTAACGCGTGTACTGATTTATTATCTCGTGAATTGACCTCAAGACGCTATCCCGAGGCGAGCCATGGTCCCCGATGATCACCGATGGTACGTCACCGATAATGTCGAGTGCACACGCCGCGGAAATCATTGTTCTTTTAACGAAATTGCATCTATGTACCGCGCGATGTTTAACCCCTTGCACTCCGACTTATCGCCGGGGGAACGAACAGCCCGTCTCTACGATTCACCTTTGCTCCGTATTAACGAGCAACGCGCGCACGCCGCGCTGCTCGCAGAATAAAACTGCCGTTCGGACCGTAACGTTGAACAGTACTGTTACGTGGGCTGTCTCGTTCTCTACGATAACGCAAATGGGAAATTATTATTTAGTGGGAGCTGTTCGTTCGAGCCCGAGCAACTTGACTCGTTAACCGACCAAGATTGGATGACTTGTTTCGCGTTCGGTTGATATCCCAGGCGATTTTCTTTTTTACCGATTCCGGTTCAGATTTTTACGATTACCATTACGATAGAAATGCTGGAACCGCTACACCGCGGAAGGTTCTGCGTTTATTGTACATTTTCCACACCGAAAGCAGCTTCGTAAGTACACTTCGTGAGAAGTCAAAACCATATATGTAGAGCGTTACTCAAATGTTTTCCCAGGTGTCCCAATTATTTTTTATTTGTAAGTGTTATTATTTCAAATTAATCAATATTATTTTGACCTTCGAATAACGGTGTCGAAAACAACAGTGCGAAATAAATTACTTCAAACAACTATTTTTTCCATTTCAAATCAAATTATACATTCATAAAAATTTTCAAAAAATACCGGAGTATCAAATTGGACAGGATTTAGTATGATCTTTATTTATTTTGGATCTACAAATGCTACTGTCAATTTAATAGGATTTGATTCGGTCCCACTTTCATAAAATTTATCTAGAAAAATTGATAACATAAACATTTCTCTCTCCGCAGTCTAAATAATATTTGTTATCAAGAGATTAAGTCTCCTGCTGCTTTTCTCTTTCCAACAACGTGTTCAATTTCCAAGGTACACAACAATTCGGTAATTTTCCTTTTTACCCATCGGATCGGTTGATTTTCTCCGAGGAAACTGTAGCACGTGTAGACCCGGGGTCACATCGCTGTCGAAGACGTTTCTGCTTTCTTCCTCGTTTCACCGGGTCGGGTTTTTCGGGGCAGAAAGTTGAAAGTTAATGGCGCACGAGATTACGGAGCTACTCCGATTAGGGTGTAATTCATGGCGGCGCGGAGAAGGACGCGATAGATCGCGTGTTTGTCTCCTTTCTTCTATCGAGGCCCCGAGTCCCGAGTTGAAACCTCCAATTACGTTATAATTGAGGGCTTCGAGGCCGACGCAGCTTCTTCCCTTTTTTTGCAGCGTTTCGAAAATTGCTTCCGAAAGTTCGTTGACTTTCCCGCCGCGCCGCGCCGCGCTCTGGTCCTCGGTGATCGATGACGAACGTGATCGTCGTTATCGATCGTCGATACTCGTACCTTCATTCATCCTTTTTCTAAATGATTCTTCTCTCATAATAGCACACTGATTCGTACTGTAATTTATACTTCTATAGTTACAGAGGATGTCCCAGATCACTGGAAAACTCGCCTAGCAGTCTGAATGGATTCATGTCTTGTTAGTACCGGAAGCTACTTCTATTACCGTCATTTTTCAGCTTCTGTCTCAATAATCACGCTACCCCATTTTTACCCTTATTTGAAAGAACTTATTCCGCGCTGTTATTTTGTACCGCTGTTTGAAAATCAAAATAATATTCACTCATTGGAGATAATAGCTATTCCAAATGATCCAATCGATGAACGATTGTAATTCATTCAGCTATACTTTTTCGTCTTACGCAACAATGCTTTATAAAGTTTTAATTAGTCGTTTCTTGGTTCCATCTCGCCTGCAATACTTACATGATTTTAATAGAGGAGATATCACATATTGACATCTTCAGTTTTGAAAATATTTCAACAATTTTGAATTTCATCTTCTCAATAAAGTCCTCTTTTGGTTTTGTTAATGTACAGGTATTAGAGAACATATAGGCATACAATAGATATACATTTTCTTCTTTCTTTAAGAAATTACGAACTACAAAAAAGTTCTAATTACTGAAACCATAAAATAAATCATAATGCAAGGGTTTTAATAGTCGATGTCGACAAGTGGCATATGCATTTGTTCCTACAAATTATCCGACGTCCCTATAAATTATACGCGACAATTAAAGATTCCGATCTGGATTCAACTGCCCTGGGAAGCACAATGAAACGAATTCATGCAAATTCAAGTTCGATAAGGCTCGGGAAAAAGAAGGAAACAACTGCAATGTTAATTATTGCTATCTTATCCTGGCGTAGTAGCAGCTACACAACTCCAGTTACATCCTGTCCGATGGAAAATTATATTGCCAACGAGAATTCCTATTAGATAATGTACGACGACCGACAGTTATATAATCTACTTTACCACCGCGAGAAACCGTACAGAGATGGAACAGAAAACTTTTTCTTGGCATAGTTTTCCACGGAGTTCGATACGTGCTCTTCCATTTTGCGGCCGGAACCGAACACTCCGCAGAAGAGTCTGCTCGAGATATCGGGGTACACGCGGTAACTGTGCCAACTTACGTCCAAGCTGATCGATGAAACTCACGCAAAGATACTCCGTGCAAACTACTTAGCTTATCAGCGAATCGCGGAATTTCATTGAAATGCCACAGATCAGTGGAGCTCGCGTTATCTCGAACCGGCGCCAACAAAGTTAATCATTAGATAACTATGTAGCCATCTACTTCCTTACAGATTGTCCTAGCAGAGGTATTCAACGTCATAAAGACAACGTGGCCAAAGATAGAATTAGCATTGATAAGACAAATATTGGTATGGCTCTTTTGAACTTTCTTCGAAGTTTTCCCAGAATATCTCTGTGAAACGATGTTAACAATCGGCGACGAAGAATCCGTGAATGATTCTAATTTTACATTTCCCACAAGCATTTTCATTTTTTGTGTAATCATTAGGCAGCGAGTTTTATGCATTTATGGGAGAAATGAGTTGATGTAATTTAAAACAGTGATAATATTAGAAGAATTTAAAAATAATGTTTTATTAATTTCGACCTATCAAGCCTTTAGTAATAATTCTTTTACCATTATTCAAAATATATGTTGCATTATTAAATTTGTATCCAATAAATTAAAAAAAGTATTGCACTACGTATCGAATTAGAACAGCTCCGAGTGCACAAAGTGTGAAACGTATTAAGAAAGAAAAAATAAATTGTTATTTCAGGTCGAAAATTCTGATCTTGCATAAAGATCTGCTGTCTAGCAATTCTATTACAATGATTGTACAAAATATTCGTACTTTAAAATAGAACACAAACGGAAACATGAGCAATACCGTCGCCGATCGACTAAGAGGATTCATCGCAGAGGTAATTGCGTCAGAACGATCTCACAGTAATAATTCCTCGGGCCGATCGAGTACCAAGCTGAGAATCGACTGGAAGGTCTGAACAATCCGAGTTCCAGTGTCGAGACCGCAAAACAGGCGAAGAAAAATGCTCATTAAATCAAATTACCCAAAGTTTGATCATTAGAAGGAGCTCCGGAGATGGTTCCCGATACAACAAGAAGGAATCTGCGGTTTCCACGGCTCGATGGTTCCGTTGTATCCCGACTAAATCGTGGCGCGATGCGCTCATGGTAGGGAACCAACAGAGTAGGAGGTTGGTCCGCGAAGAAGCTGGTCGAGGCGCGGCGGACATTGTTGATAATGGATGAGTTCGGGAAGTGCGGAGAGGAGAGAAACACAGAAAGAGAGAGAGAGAGAGAGAGGCCGAAGAGGCAAGAATTCTCGGTGAAAACAGACGATCCACGGAGTCAAGAAATCGAGGCGGACGAAGTAGAAAAGCAGAACAAGAAAAAGGAAGAAGCTGTCGGCGTCGCGAGGGGAAGGGGTCCCGTCTTCTCCTCTCCTCTCTTTTAGGTACGACAAGATGGTGAAGTTTGGAAAGCCTGAGGCAACCTGCGAGACCGTAGAAAAGGAGAATTCCTGTGGAAGGGGCAGCAACGAGAAGTTGCAGAAGAGCTACGGGCGACCAGAGGCCCCGAGAGAACGACGAGATCCGGCGAAATACCGAAGGAGAGAGACAAAGAGACGGACACTGACAATGAGAAAACGAGCCTAGCGACTCCTCGGACGGCGCGGCAGAGAGAAGGTGGAAGACAGACCATGCCGAAAGACAGAGAACGAGAGAGGAGAGGCGTAAAAGGGAGAATGCAAGAGTGGGACAGGTAGATCGGAGAAAGAGTGGGCGTAAGGGAACACTGACGACCGTCGAACAGAATGTAAGAGGAGCCAAACTCCGATAGTTCGGCGAATTCGTAAGATCACTGTGTACAGGGCGTTTATAAAGAGGCAAAGTCAACTGGATTGACCTACCCCCTAATTATGAAGATATAATTATTCAGAATTAGACAGCTGATTTGATGCACTTATGAGAAAAATTAGTGGGTGTAATTTAAAACAGTAAAATATTAGAAGAATTTTAAAATACTGTTATATATTATTGTCAACTTACGAAACATATTACGAGAGAAAATAAATGTCTAGAATTTTTATTTTGCATAGAGATCCGTTGGCTATTCATAATCATGAAGAGTTACGAAAGTATTTGATCGAACAGCTTGAGTTTGTTCGAGATGTTGAAATAATTGTTTTAAAAAGTGCTAGTGGTCGCAATTGCGAAGAAAAGAGTTAAGGGGTTACGATTCTTAATGTAATTTAGAATTAACTTAAGAGTATTAATATATATCTACCGCCTCTAATGTGAAATACAACTATTTCCACATCTGATTTTCCGACGAGTATCAAACTATGTGTGCTAATGAACCTATAGATCATCCTGCGTAGCGCATGAAGCTCTTCGGCATTGTACTCAAATAGAATAATGCACTATTTCTCGTGGACCAATTCATCACAATCGCGATAACCAGCGAGAAGATAATCGATTAACGTTCTCCCATTAATTAATCATCGACTGACAAAGCGGAAGAGGCTCCGATGAAATTTCGAGAATCAGATCGGGGGCGCGATAATTTGACGGTATGTGTGCCCGGCCGATGCAAATGGATTAACGTGTTGCCTAATGGCGTGCGACTCGTTTCTCAACCTTTTCGGTCGGCGGTATGTCTCGGGACACGCCTTTCTTGTTCCTCGTATACACCAGCTTTTGCACCGAGTTCCGTCACATGTTAAATACTCGTACTTGCATCCCAGCCGTTCGTCGCGTGACGAATAATAACTAGTTTTGCAGATACTATCCTTCGCATGCGACTTCGAAAATGAAGTTGCTCGAAAACGCTTGGTAACTACTGAATATTGTATATCCGAATACGTTTTCTTTCATATTATTTTGCATGCAGATTAAAGCTATTCGTTAGATGGATCCGGACTATCGTGAGAATAAATAACACCGAGCGGAATAAATCATCTTAGCCCGTAAACGTCTGTTTATATCTACACCGCTGATCTTATGAAAAGTGTATCGTTCGCTCGCCGACTATACGGCTTTTTATGATAGATACGCGCGTTCGGTTGTTGCGGATGAAATGTCCGATTCTTAGCACATTAATTTTAGACAAACACTTTGCTTTGGATAAAAATTATAGATTAGTTGATGAACTTTAGACAAACACTTTTCTCCGAATTACACTTATCGAACAGACTGCAGATGTTTATGCAATATTCAATTTTTGCATTCAATTTGTAGTTCTGTGTGTGTGTGTGTGTGAAATGAATAAAAATTTTATATCTTAGCATTTTTCAAAATTTTCGGAAGCCATAGATGCATAAAGACTGGTTGCTTAGGATAAGCACCACTGTGATCATCATATTCCGTCAATGATCTCAGGAACCTCCCATTTCCGGCTGCTGAAGGAATTTTGGGACACCCTGTATAATCTTTTTTACACTCGGCCGTGCAGTACAGTTTGCGGCATCTATGAAAATCGGACACGAACTTATGCAATCATCTGGTACAGTGAAGCGAGAAAAAATTCGACATGTTTGAGAGAATGAGACGTGCAACATAATTGAACGTGGTTCGAAGAGTACAAATCAAGTCGGAATATCGAGACCTTTAGCGTGTGCAAGAACGACGAATGTCGGGCCGTTGCTGTTGCATATTCAAGCATGGGCGTTGAGTGAAATCTGACCGAGGCAGCAGCCACGATTACGTGTGTCCGATGCACGATCAAGACGCGCCATTGTTTTGTCATTACGTACCGATGGAACAGTCTGGAGTCTGGATAAGCTTCAACCCTCGGTGGTCAAGTCAGAATGTATATCGGTCGTGTGTGTCCGCTCAGCTGCATCGAAGAACGATTTTGGTTGTTCCGACACGTTAGTCTAGGTTCGGACTGAACAGCACACACTAACTTCTTCATCTTTTGTGTATTTGCTGTTTGAAATTCGTACCTCGTATTTCATTCCCGCATGGGACATGTGTAGAAATAACAAAATGGAACAAATATTTTGCAGCGGAGTGTGTGTGTGTATGTTGTTATAAGTAGATATTCTGCATTTGTGACAAAAATGTTCAAGTGCAAGAATCACGATAAAAATTTGTCTGTCTAGCTCAATTTTATTGAAGAATATCACGTACGCGTAAGTAAATAATTGTCACGACGTATATTCAAATAAATAAAATTTATTAGCGCAATGATTGAGGCGACAACAAATTCTGAGAACATTAATACACCCCTTCCGACAGCATTTTCGAGTGTGCCACGCTAGTTTCGTCAGAGAGATGTAAAAATATTTGGAAGCAGACGCGTGTAAGCTTTCGTGACAGACCGTCACGATAAATCGTGTACCATACGAGTGCAGTCGGGCGTTGTTCCATAAACTAAATAAATAATGTCCTCGAAACGGTGGTATCTCGTGAATATTGAAATACATGTAACGCAAGGGCAAAGTTCGAATACCTCGGTATTCAAAGAACACATCCGACGTACAAATGCTCGAAAGAATGTCAAATATTGAACCGCTCGAATAGTCCCGCTCGTCCCACAAATTCCGGTGAGGTTATGTCGCGCCGCAGGAAACTAGAATATCCAAAACAGGAGTCAATGAAAGCGTCGAATAGGTCTAGCTGCCACAATGATGTTTTGGGCGAGGACGAGGACGTTTGAAAACCAGCAAGAAAAGGAAGAAGAAGGGAGTCGGACTGCGTTGGCAAAAGATTCAGGATGAAAGAAGAGAGCGGAGACGTATTTGGAAGATGAATTCCGATGACTGGCAGGGCGAGGCGAGCGAAAAGAGCGAGAGGAAAGAGAGAGAGTGAGAGAAGGTTCGAGGTCGAGAAAAGGTTTCTTGGGCTGACAGAGGGGTTCGACTGGTCCACCGATGGAGCAGCAGAGAAAAAACCGAGGGAAAAAGAACAGGAGTCCCGAACAGTCCGAACAGGTTGAGGTCAGGTCACGAGATATCTTAGGTCCGGTCTTTCGGCTCGGTCTCCTTTGGAATTTGCCGGGCATGCGAGGGATATTAAAACGAGTCGGAGTAATTTCCTCTGGAATTCGTCGGCTGTCTAATTAAACTTTTCCATCGCGATCGATAAGAGAAAAAAATATCGGCGATCGGGTACACTGGAGTGGGCAAAAGTCGATTTCAAAGACGAAACGAGCCTTCGACGCTTATACACGAACGTTAGAGCCGTTCTGGTCGAGTTGAGCTGACCTTGAATGTAATTCAGTTAGGTCTCTAATAAAATTGCAACAAATGGTCAATTTCAGATACGGAACCTGTCTTCGATGTTTGCACGGTTAAACGGGCGTTAGAAGCGTTCTGCATGAATTCTGCTCACCTTGTGTCTGCTCACCACCAAGATTTCGATCAATTTAGCAATACATTGCAGCTTAAAGAATTAAAAAACTTGACGATGTTGGAAGAACATTGTCTTCTTTTTTTAAAAACGCTTAACCTTGCTGCATCCTTCGTTGCATGTATAGATTTTTTAAAATGCTAAGGATCTAGAAGCGTGCGTATCGAGAACAACCTTTTCTATATTTGGCTCAACCTTAAAGAGGTTCTCTGCGAAGCAAAAGCTTGATGAAGATCCTCTGTGACGAAGTTATTAGGTCAGAATATACTGAATATAATAAATAATAAGTACACGGTGATCCTGAGAACTGCGACAAGGTACTGCTCTATTTTAAGTGAAAATACAAAAGGATCGATTGGTTTAGCAAAAAAAAATTGGATTGTATTAAAGAATAAAGTGCAACTGCACCTGACGGGCGCATCGGCGCACCCACATGAAAAATAAGGTCATAGGAAGTCCAAGTTCCCAGGATCACCCAGTACAGTTGGAAAAACGAATTCAAGTAGGAAAAGGAGACGATAGAAAGCTGTAGAATTGACGAAATAAATTCTTTGCTCGATGATGGTGTAACCTGAAAAATGTTGGCACTCGTCGTCCGATATAAATAGAGAATTTCATGCGATAGAAACAATACGAGGATCCAGCGCGCTCGCATGACCTATAAATAAGCAAAACCCGGCGTCAACTGAAAGCCCACGGTAAATCAGGCGAGAAAAGGGAGCCGCTTTCCCCGCGAGAAAGAAACTGCGAGAGCGTCTTCTCATTATCAGCAAGGTTCGGATACATATTTTACGAAAGTACAGAGGTGAGCCTGGTTGGGTCGTGACGAAGAGAAAGATAGAGCCCCGCGGTGGAAGCTCGCTAGAGCCCCGGCTAGCGCGAGGCAATTCAGCCACGAAGAAAAAGGAAGGTGGAGAAAGGATTAACTTTGTAATAAAGAGGAATGATCGAGGAAGCAGAATATTCTCCGTAGAACGAAAGGGAGGAGAGAGGATCCTGCGGGAAAAAGTGTTCAAAGGGTGGGGGAGTTCCGAGATGGATGCATTCGAAAGGACTCGGAGCTGAGAGAAAGGGGACCGAGAAGAGGATCGCGGAGGTGAGGCCCCCTCTGCCCGAGATAACTGAGGACACCGAGGCCCCGTGGGACTGGCGAGCTACGAGTCTGTTCCTTCTCTTCTCTCTCACGGATACGAAACCGAGAATCTAGGACTCGGCGTGTATACCCGCGCGTATACGTATGCATAGACTTGTCGGATCCGATACAGGGTGTTCCGAAAATCCTCTCGAAAATTAACCCATCGCAGACAACTGTCTCTTCAAGTTCTAGAATTCAGGTAATCGCTCCTAATGATCCGACCAGACTGCGGATGTTTATGCAATTTTCAATTTTTGTAGACGGATTTGAAGAAAGTAAATTTATTAATTTGTTAATGCTTTAAACCAAGTGTGGTTTATGTAGCAAGTACAATATTATTACATTTGCCTTACATAAAATTAACAAATTGACAAATCAATGTAAATGTTCGACGTCAACAGCATTTTAGACCATAAAGTATCAGGAGTTAGTAACGCGAAAGAACACTAAAACTCATGCAACTTCATAAAACCTACAAGTCGATGCGTGCACTGGAACACGTTTTAGTGCGTGTAGGCCGCTTAAGAAGGAAGAAAAGATCGTTTCGAGGAGCAAACGTATTCTCATCCGATCTTCAAACGAATTTCCTGTTCCACAATAAAGTAAGGAACTTATGAATACGCGAGCAAATATTTTTTTTACTTTCATTACAGTACTCTCGAATAAAATCTCCCGTGAAATATAGTAAGCTGATGTGTAAGTTTTGCTTTGCTGCATAATTTTAAATTTTTATAAATAGACTGCGAATTTTTATGCAAAATAAAAAATGTTTGCATCGATTACAGGACACGGGAACAAAAATAAATTATAAATAATAAAAATTATTCACTATAAAGTATTACACAACATCGAAGGTATTTATTACAAGTAGAAACTGCCAACGCTGAACAGACACGTCTCTCGCTGCATTTAAGGAAGTTTGTTCCACTTTCTGTGTTCTAAAATAAATCCTGATTTGAAAATATTTTCTTTCACTTTTGACAGGTCCGACCGTTTCGAAACACTTCGCATAATGAGATACTAGACTGTCAAGTGGTAGGGTACTGGAGGATCAGGATTCAAGAGTACAGAAATGGACCTAGACTGATCTTTTTTGGACCCTAACGCTACTTGTCCGTATAAGAGGAACTCTCACGCCTGTGCACTTCTACACAATGGTACTGTTCTCAACACTAGAGGAGGCCCTTCTGACGGACATACACAAAAAACCTGAGGACTGTAGCAGCAATATTAATTAGAATTGTAAATGCTGCTTCGTTCGTGAAACGCAATTAAACGCAACAAAAAGAGTCAGACGAAGAAACAGAATCTCAAACGAAAATCCACAGCTACACTGTGGACTTTAACGAATCAACTGATTCTGTTCGTCAAATTTTTCAAAACTCTTAATACACAGATTAAGCATTTATGCAGAAATGAACTGAGTGAAAAATATAAAAAATCTAAGGATATCGTTATGTTGCCTTTATTATAAAAAGACTGTTAAAGGATGAAATTAATTTTTCCTCAACCACTGCTTCCCACAATCGATGCAGAACATTTTTATTTTGCAGTCTAATTATAACAATTACCCTAGCTGAAAGGTAAGATATTATCGAACACAAATATCGGAACTTTACAATTACAAGTGGCTCCGTTATACTGTATAATGTTAATATTTGGCGTAGTTCGATTTTCCTAATAATTGTCTCGGTTCACGGAGCGAGTAAAATTTGATGCAATTTCAATTCCATTAAATTTGCCTAGGAGAACGTGACTTCCGCGGTCCGGTGATGAGGACATCGTTTAACTGGCTGGTTGATGGAGTTCTGTAAAAGTCGGTAAATCTGTCCCACCGGGTATAGAGCCGCGGCCGGCTACGGTCGAGAGAGGCATGCACGTCGTGCACGAGGCATGCTCCTCTCGTTCTTCCTCGTGCACCACGTTTTCTATAAGGGCGCCGTGCCCAGTTGCATCATTGCGGTGCAAGCCTGCCGCCGGTACAGGTCGTTTCATCTGTACTTTAAACGAGACGCCTTGTTCTCCCTAACGATTTGTGTACCTTTCATCCTACCACGTTATGTTTATGTTCTACACGCTCTCCGTAATAGCTCATTGTTTGTATACAATGATAGCGGGTATATGGATATTGCCTTAACCGGCGGGGATAAAGTTCACTTTTTTTTTTCTCTCTATCCCTCTTTCCCTATCTATCTCGCCCTCTCTCACCCCTCTTCCATCGCTATCTAGCTTTTTTCACGGGAACAATCGGGGAGGATGGAGACTCGGTCTCGATTCTGCGTCGGTGCGTCCACCGGTGCTCCGAATAAAAGGAAACTCGTGTTCCTGAATAAACTGAAAGGAACGCCGAGTGTTTATCAGTTTTCTGCCTGAAGAAATTGCTTCAAGTAATTGTGATGCAACGCGAGCCATCAGCAAAACTTGGCCTCCGATACCACGACACTCATTTCTGTATCGTACGACCTTAATAGCATTATTTCGAATAGTTATTTCTTTCTCTAATAGTTATCTCTCTATTGCCCATTGAACGATCAACGGAAATTGCTTATTTCTGGAGGTATGACATTAATTTATTTTTAGCACTTGATCCTGTAGAATTTCCGGGATAAAAGCATATTCGCGCACCCCTATGAGCTCAGGGCTACCTGTATACTAAATTTCAACTTTCTATGTGTTTTGTGTTTCGAGATTTTTTAGTATGATCTATTTCGCGAATGAAGACATCTGAAGTCATAATGGCTGTCCACTCCGCCCGTATGCTGCAAGTGACAAGTAATAGGGACGGAGTGGACAGCTATTATGACGTCGGGTACTTTCTTTCGAAAAAGATCGACGAATCGTTTGTACATTCAAACAAAAGCTCCTATCCGGGCAACTGGTGATTCGGCCGGATCACAAATATTTGTGGAATTCCCTTGTTCCGAAACGTAGTCGCTGTAAGGGCGCGATGTTCGATCGGATCTTCTTCTTGTCAAACAAACCTTGGCCAACGAGGATTGTAACAGTGCCCCTCCGAGAAACAATTTACGAGTGGGGAACCCTCTGAGCAAATACATCGGGTAATCCGTCGATCCTGTTATTTCAGGTATCCTCTGACCCGAAATGACCCCGGCCATATTTTTTTCCCGATCGATCGGATTACCCGTGGACAGTGCTTCAAATGGATTCTCGCAGGACGCGTTTCACGAACAAATCGGACGAATTATTTTTACTTATATCTCTAATCTCTAAATCCCATTACATTAAGAAATTGTAGAAAATAGAGGAAGCGGAAATACCCGAACTATCGTGCAACTTTAACGACTCTCTGAAAATACAACGGGAAATTCAATTTATATTTCATTAGGTCCACATTTTAGATTTAGATCCTGAGAAAATTTAACCTTTCTTATAATAAGACAATTAGTCAATTATCAACTGTCGATTGGCTATCCATTGATTCCAATATTTTGAGCATATCTATTCTTATTATTAGACTTTTGCATATACATATATCTATTATTATTATTAGAATTGTCTGCATTGATTGCAAGATATATTTGGTTGGCTTTTACTTCACGTTCAAATGCCGAAATTACTTTCTTGCCAACCCAATAGGGATTACATGAATATGTATTTACATCTGTTTTAGTAATTTTTTAATCAGTTCAAAATAAATTCTTCAAAAATTTGTCCTGTTTCGCATTTGATCTACTCATTATTATTAGACTGCGGATCTTTATGCATTTATAAAGAACTTGGTTGGGTGAAATATTATATAAAACAGTAACAGATTATCATAAATGCGTAAAATTCGCAGTCTAATAAATATGGTTAGTTTCACTTACAACTATAAGCAGTTGTTCACAAAGACCGACTAAAGGTATAAAATGATTAATTCATTCAAGACAAATATTATTAAAAAAGATTACAATGTTCTCAGACTCGACGAATGCACTGGAAAGTCAAACAATCAAAGTCTAAAGTAAAGTTGATGCAACGGAGTATTCATCTTCGAGAAACGACTTTGAAGAGACCTAACCCAGACACCTGCTACGCGTGCTTATGCTAAGTAAGTGGAAACGGTACGCAATGAGCAGACACATTAAAACTTACTCGACCTCGCTCGTCTACAGAATGCTTACATATGTATATTTGTTTTCGTCACTCCAAAAGACAGGATAATCAAATTTTATAGGAGAATTATTGGATTATCAATAAGTTACCAGCGCAATGAACACTTTACATTTTATGCATTTATGACAAACATGAGTAGGTGAAATTTGACACAGTTGACTAATTAAAAGCATTCGAGAACATTAATTGATTAGGCATAGCCTATTAAAATTATAGAAAGTTTTTGTAATTGATGTAGACAATTAGTCTTAGATTAGACAGCTTTATTAGCTTTATTACAATTAGACTACATGTATCATTTTTTTACACTCCGCCGTGCAGTACAGTTCGCGACATCTACGACAACGGGCACGAACTTATGCAACCATATGATACATACAACAAACTGGAGTGAAATAGAAATTTATTTTCTTTATTCGTATGGATAAAAGGTCGAAAACATAGTGTATAACAGAATTAAGTTCTTCTAATCTTTTCACTGTTTTAAATTACACCTACTCGGTTTTGTTATAAAAGCATAAAGATCCGCTGTCTATTTATTATGCATTTGACAGCGAGTGTCCATTATCCGGAGCCTGTTGCTACTCGACACGACTAATCCCAGACAGATTCGGATAGACAGAGGTTCAACTGTAACGACTGAAAGCGACTCGCCGTTAACTACGGCAAAAGGTGGCCTGCTTTCGTTAACGACGCGGTACACACTGGCACGCTTGCACGCGCGTACGTACATATACGTACGCAAGCACGCATACGCACGCGCACCAATGCAGTTTTTCGTTGCGACCGAGCAACGAAGGAAAAGCAAAAAGGACGAGGCTACGGTGCAACCAGCCGACCTCGTTCCTCCTCGCTATCCTTCCTCACATTCTCCGGTGAAATTGCTCAGGGTAGCCGACGGAAGGCCGAACTATAGACTTTTTGAGGTTAACCGCATCGCAGGTACGGCTTTTAATGGTCAAAGCCACGAAAGCTGCTCGTATTTTAAGCCCGCTCATCGCGATCCGGGGAGGAAATTCTTTCATCGTCGATTAACTTCAAAAACGGAATACCGCGGAACCGCTAACGAACCCCGTGTAATTATGAATTTCTTTTTCAACCAGCGACAACCACCCCTGCCCGTCGCCCCGCCGACCTTTCACCCTCCTCGCTATACCGTCTCACTAGCCCCTTCAACCCCCGCCGCCCGGACGAGCACCGGAGTTTCCTGAAACGGTTTACGAGTTGATGAGGAGCGAGGACGGGGGATGACAAGAATTTTTCTTTTTTCCTGATGCGACACGACGTGGTTTTTCCGTCTTGCGCCAGATACCGGGATGTGCCGCTGAACCCTCGGCAACGGCAAATTTACATGAAACAATGAGTCGAAAATGCGGAATACCAAGCTCCATGCGTTTTAATTGCTCGATGGGGTTCTATTCGACATGGTTTTCACTGATATGACAGTTTTCTTTCGATATAGACGATGATTTCCTCGCAACAAGAAAATCTTCGTCCCCTCTTCTTCTTTCGAAGTCGAATTAACTTGTTCGTTGGATTTACATGAAACAGTAAGTCGAAAATGCGGAATGCCAAGCTTTATGTGTTTTAATTGCTGGATGTTGAGAATTGAGCGTGTGTTGTGCTATTCAACATGATTTTTACCGATACGACAGTTCTCCTAGAAGAAATATAGAAGACGATGTTCTTCGGAACAAGAAAATCGAAGGAAGAAGAGAAGATGAAATTCTCCGCTGGAAGTCGAATTAACTCATTCGTCATGCCCAATTTACACTGCATTCATCCACGATCTATTTTTCTGAAGCATTTCTCAGAAAATTCTCCGATCTAATTCGACCACAATATCCGTACCAGCTTAAATTAGATCACACTTACGCGCATTACGAGGTCAGTCGCTTCAAATCGTTTTATTCATACTTAATCATGGTTATGTGGGTGTTGATGGTCGATAAATCACACGGTTAACAGGTTAATAGAAATTGGCTAATGTGTCTGTTCGTGACTCGGTGTTCCTACTTCTTGTAACCGCGATTGTGTCAGCCGTGACGTCAAACCGGACAATATTTTGATACTGTGAAAATTGATTGAAATGAAAATTTTCACGAAATATCGAATGGCGAGTTTTATAAATATCGAGTATCAAACTCGCAATCAATAAAAGACTCGGGTATCGGATAATTAATCGAAGCGGCATATCTCGCAAACAGTATTAATCGTATTTTGATACGGGAAGTGAGGTATTTATAACACTTGTTTGGTCAGCGTTGATCTTATTCACTGGCTAAGTGAATTAGTCAGCCAGCAAAACATTTTCAGTTACGATTAAAATGCTTCGGCTTAAATTTATATTTTTAAAGGTAAATAAATTACAATATGTGCTTGGGTAAAGAAATTTATCGAATCAATCTCCATTTAAGCAACTTCATAATTTCAATAATTGTAAGGTGAAACATATATAAAACCGGTTTTTAAAAAGTTTATTTTATATATTTTCGACAAGGACCAGAAGTTTTATGAGCGCGGGATGATGAAGCTACCATGGCAAAAGATCATCGAAATGAATGGAAAATATTTTATCGATTAAAGTTCATCGCTTGAACAGAAAAATTCGGTTTCAGCTGACCTTAAAATACCGAAATTACTTTGTTGCCAACCCAATAATTACCTCGAGCCGACAGGGAGCATCGAAAGTATACGGAGCAAACTTCTTGAGAAAAGCTATCTCGAGCCTCTCGATACTCCGTTGCCGAAAGAATCAAAGAACTCCCATACTGTCTGCATCACTCGCAACTATAATCTGAATTTCATGTATTCCAAGGACCCGCGAGAACAGAAAAAAGAAACGAGAACCGAGTGCACGTCGAGAGACGAGCGTTAAGCGAATAAATAGTAAATACAGTACGCCATCGCTGTGTGTCGAGTATTGATCAGAAGTCGGCGTTATCCGAGCGGTGTATTAACAGTAATTGAATTTCGCCGGAGCACGATGTCAATCGATTATATTATTCGAAAACCGGAGAGGAAAAAAGAGAGACCTACTTGGAAGTAACCGGTAAACATTATAATCCCGAATGGGCGCGGTCGCGCAAACAGCGGCTGATATTTGTTGTCAATCATTCCGAAAGTAATTGCACCGTTAACAAAAATGAATACCGGCGCTGCCATATTCGGGCGAGGCTCTGAGTTCCGCGCAAACAAAGCAACGCGCATCGTCGAACGATGGTGGGGATTATTTGAACAATATACACTACCGTCCGAAAGTTTATAATAAGTATTATAATATGAAATATTGACTCTAGTTGAATAACATTTCTAAATAGATTTCAGCATTTTCTTATGTCCATAATGTGCTCTTGTATAGTTTATACAGCCAGTGTAAGACAATGTTCGGAATGCACTTTTCTAAAGGGACATCTTTTGCAACTTCTACAAGAAGCATGGAAAAACTAATTTCTAGGATGCCCTGAATATTTCAAGCTGTTATTAAAAATAAAGGCGGTTTTTGTAATGGAAGAGCAATTTGAAGAAAAATACGCATTACCTGATAAGAAAAATGTGAAACATACTGTGAATTTACTAATGTGAAACATACTGTTCCTCTGAATTTACGCCACGATTCGAAACTTTTGGCCGGTAGTGTATGCCGTAGATACCAAAGAACCTTTTACATGTGAAAAATTTTGTTTATTCAACGGCACGTTTCGATGGAACGATACGATTAATAAAAATCGAAACGGTAACCGTACACGCTAAGTATTTTCGAAAACGCAAACAATTCGATGAACGAGGATCCGACTCGATGTTATTTAAATTGCTCGGGTAATTCACGCCCGGTACAGATACAGCACAACTCGATCATCTTAAATAATGATATGCGTTCAAGCTCCCATAAAATCGTTACACCGCAGTAAACCATGTGTGACCAAGCTCGGTATACAATTCCTCGTAACAGCGGTACGTGCCCCTGTCAGGCTAATCACAAAGAGATTGGAACTGCATACAATTTCAGGCATCGTGGATAATGATGATTGTCTATGCAGATGCCGGCGAATGTCTTGTTAATTTCGTCAATTTGTTTTCAGCAATTTAAGATTGCTGTTGAATCTTCATCGAACTTTGACAAATACAGTCTTGTCATTTATTGTCAAAAATTACATTGAATTAATTTAGCGTAAAATAATGTGATTGAGATAACTGATAAACTCATTTTTTCTTTCAATTTTGACTTAGGCCACTTTCGAAAATTTTTATTTTGCATCCGCTGTCTATTCACGATTATGGGCAATTTATTTAGCGTTGCGAAATAAGGGTCGTAGTTTGCTAAAATTTTATGAAATTCGCCTCTTCCAAGTATCTATTTAAACTGCCACAATTTCTCCAAGTATTATTTGAAGCGTGTTTCTCGAGATGATGAAGATCCCTTAAAAATTGCAAGCAACTGCGACCTCAAATTAGCTGTCACGAAGTGAAAAATTGAAATAGTCCGAGTACATATCTGTTGTCTACAAGTTGATGCTCTAATTTAGTCTCAAGGTACTTAACTTAACCCCTTGCCTTACAATATCGTGATTACAATATAATGTAATTATATATGAATTAACGGTTCATTTTTGACAATATCGTAAAAATTGCATTGAATTAATTTATTTTAGATAACGCGATGTGAAATAACTGTTAAACACATTTTATTAAAATTTTGACTTGGACCACTTTCACAATTATCTCCGCCGCGAGAGCACGCTGTGACTCAGACTTTCGATTCATTCGATCGGCCGATTGTTTTCGCGGGTTGGGCGTATAATTTCGTTACGCGAATGAAACACTTTCGAATCCAGCGAACAATTCGCGACATCGACGTAACGCGCGGGATCAACGACCCCGCGAGTCCTTGCCCGCCACTTTGATCCGTCCGAGGTCGAGAACGAGTCACGGCTCCGAAATTGGAGCGAGCCGCGGGTTTCGGGATCGACGACGTCGAATTCTCTTTCCGGCCAGAGAAGCAAGAGTCCATCGAGCTCGCGCGCGCGCGCGCGCGCTGTTCTTCAGACCGGTAATACACTGAACGAAAACAAAGCGTCTGGCTAGGGTACACACAAAGCACTTAAAGAAGAGAGACATTCTACTCGAGGCTCGTTTGTTTCTTAGCAGGGGTGGCCACCAGGAAACGAACGCGGCCCGTTAGCAACCGTACAATGAGTTCCCGCCGCGACATTGTACGTAATCACAACGTTAACTCGACCTCGGCTGACAAAAAGTATTCCTCCACCCCTAAACCTCCCCCCCCCCCCCCCCCCCGTCCTTTCACTTCCCTTTCACAATTCTGTGGTTGCAAGGAAAAACGCCGCATGTCACAATTTCAAAAAATTTCAGTTTGTGCATTAATTGAGCTTCATATAGGATTTACGTATTTACCAGAAAAAAAAGTCATGAAAACAAATTCGAAAGGTTGGAAAAAAATTACAATCTAACCGATGTCCTATGTGAAAGCATTAGTGATGAAAACTTTAAATCTTCCTGGCAACCACAGAAATTTTCTCCTTTCTCTATGTTGCGACTCGGACGCGATATCAGAGTGAACCGGGTAGCTACCTATGGATGTTTCGCTGCTAATAGCCAAGCCTAATATCAAGGCTTGCCTTTACATGCTGACATTTTTTAAAAGCTGCGTCTACACTGTATCTAGCATACATGCCTTCATAATAATGTTTATGCATTTGTATTTTCCTATTCTGTAAAACTTTTTTCCCTTGTTCGCAATTCTTATATCGAATTCTGCATTATGAAATAAACCTCTTATGCGAGATTCTCTACAATAAAAAAAAGGGTCAACCGGGGGGAGAAATGGTCACGAAGGATAACACGCGAGGACGAAAAAATCCCTGGAATGTCTCTCTCGACTCACCTAAACGGCAACGTTGTAACGCCGACGATGAGATTGCCCGGGAAGGACGATGGAGTCACAGTTTCGGACAACGGCGCGGAAGAGGGGGGGCAGGGGGGGCAAAATCAGTCTCACACGCCCCCCCCAATGTCGCGCTGGACCCCCCGTCTTCGATGATACTCCTTTCCGCGACGTGCTCCGGCTTCAGAGCACACACTCTAATGTATCTTTATCTCTCGGTCGATGTCCCTCTGTTTCTCTTTCTCCTTATCCCTCTATCTCTTTATCTTCTTATCTCACTCTTTCACTTTCTGTTTTCGTTCCGCTCTGTTGCTCTCCTCTCTCGGCACACGCAGTTAACTATCTTCTTCTCTCCCTCTCCCTCTCTCTCTCTCTCGCCACTATTCCCAGCTCCTGGATCTCGTGCCTCTCACTCAATCCCGTTTATCTGCTCTTTCTCTCCCTCTCTCTCTCTCTCAGTTCCCTCGTCGCAAAGTCGCGTTGTTGTATTACCTCTCGCTTTGCCGTTCCCGCGACCACGGCTCTCTTTAATCGATACACACTCGCGAGTCTTCTTTTAATCGGTCACACGGAGCGCGCGCGAGTCACTTGGTCGTCAGGGGTCGAAGGAACTTTGGACGACCAACGATAACATCGTCCCGTGAGTCCTTTTCTAAGAACGTTGCTCACCAGGATCCAAGCCCACACTGTCGTTAATCGATTCTTGTCACTATTTATTTTATTCGTTCGCGCACTTCGATTGCCACGCGGTCTCGCAACCCTTTCTTTCCACGCGCGGCGAACTATTATTTTTCTCTATCTGTCCTATCTATCGCTATCTACGTCTAGCCTACTTTATCTATCCATCTATCTATCACGCTCCCACTCTCGCGCACGCCGCCACCGCGCACAACACACTCAAACGCGCAGAATCATCGTGCGGGGCACCCTTCTATTCGATTCCGCCGTGTGGATTACTTCGGTATGCGTCCTCCGCGGGGTTCACGTACGCGACACCGCCACCACCACCACCGGTGGCTCCGGTCGGTTTTCCGGAACGGGGGGAGGGGGAGGACGTCTGTTGGATTCCAACGCAAGCAACGGCCTACCGTCGTTGTACCATACCTAAAAACCATTTACGATCGATCAGAAGGCTTCCAGGACAACAGGCCGAACGTCAGGATTCGTACGTCAGATAAAACGACGATCGACGACGAGTCGTCAACTGAATCAGGATGAACGGAGGAAGAGAGTAACACAAGCCAGGACAACGTGCCACGAAAACTACGGGGAGCCAGTATGGCGCCGTTCTTCGTTTATCTCTTTTCCCTAGGCCCGTTCACTCCTTCGCGCATACACAGAGCCAGACCAGGGTACACACGCACAAGTACGCGTACACGTAACCCGAACACTCTCACACAGGATCTCTACTCTTTCTTTCTTTCCTTTCCTTTCCACACCGTCTCTTTCCCTTTCCTCTTTCACCCTTCGTCGCCTGTTCTCACTGTATTCTTCGTTTATCTCCTTTCCCTGCATACATACACAGAGCCAGCCCGGGCTGTACACGTACACGCACGCACACGTAAGTCGAACACTCACACAGGATTACCTATCTCTACTCTTTCTTTCCTTTCCTTTCCACGCCGTTCCTGTCCCTTTCCTCTTTCACCCTTCTTCGCCTGTTCTCACTGTCTCCGTCCTCGTCGCGTGCACAGTGCACACGCATCCATCCGCGTTATATACCCCGTTCTTCCCCTCTCGCCGAGTCCCGCGAGCTCCCCACCCCGGACCGCCACAATTTCAAGTCAACCACGCGCATACGTTCAACACTCGACCCGACCGTCACTCGGCGCGCACGAGACTCCGGATTTACCTGAAACGAGACACCGACAAGATTACAACACCGGCGGCCAGCACGAAATTCCGTCGGACTGACATCATCGACGATCAACGTTCCGCTGTTTCGAAGAGGAACGCACTATTAACGGCGACGGTTCACTCTCCAGGAGATACAGACCTCCTGCTACCGGATAGAACACACTAGCTACCCTTCGCTGTTACTACTAGTCGCTGCTAACAGGTGTAGAAAAAACGATACACCACGATGATACACGATACCAGGGAAAGTTCGGAGACAGAGACCAACAAAGAACGAAGACACCAGATACCCACCAGGACGCACTCTAGAACACCTAACCTGCTAACAGTCTAGTTTCTTGAACCCCTCTTTTTTTTTTTTTGCCTTCCTATTTACCCCGAGCCGTCCCTTCGATGGCCAACACACGCACATGCACAGATAGACGAGCGTAGATGTGCGCACTGACACAAGCTAGAAAAAGCTGAACGGAGGAGCCACAGCCCATAAACAGCAGCAGCGTCCGTGGTGTCAGGGCGCTCCGGTCCGTCGCCACTGCCGGCGTGCATAACCCGGTGGTTCTTCACCGCCTCGGCGCTAAAATGGCGATCGAAGTGACAGCTCTCGCCTCCTCCTCGCCGGGTTCGGTCGAGCAGCCGCTCTTTCAACTCGTAGTAACACGCAGCGACACTGTACTTTCTCTCTCTCCAGCTCATTCACCCTCTAGCCTCTCTATCCTCTCCTCGCTCGTTCATTCTTTCCGTTGTTCTCTAACCTCACTCTCTCTCTCTCTCTCTCCCTCTCTCTCTCTCTCTCTTTCGCTCGTTCTCTCACTCCCTGTCACACATGCACGACGCACATACACACACACACACACACTCTCTGATTGCACGCGGCACAGGGGAATAAGGAGACGGTCCTGCTTGGCTCTATCATGGAGAATGAAACGCGACAAGGAGCGTTAGCTAAACTCGTTGATGCGTACCACACGTGAGATCAACGGGTTCACAAGTAGACAGAACCGACACCGATGTATCCGATGCTTTCCCCGATGGCGGCTCTGAAAATCTCAGTACCGGACGACGCCTACACCACCACCACGTAACACCTTAATAGCAGTGTTTGCCCGGACTCACGGGACTCTACTGGGCTCCGCCAGGCCACGATATCCCCGCTGCACTTGCGCCAACCGGCTATTGCTCCTACCCTTCCCGAGGATATACTAACCGTTCCTCGTTCTTACGCCCACCCCCAGCGCAGTTCTATTATCCGTGCAGACTAACCGAACCCCTGCGGAGCTCCCACGCCCGCGAAACAGCCAATGCTGGAGCTTCAACGCCAGGACCGTTCGAACGTTGCCCTTCGGGCGCCACAACTCGGCGAACACCATCCTCAGGGTTCATTTCGATCTCGCTCAATTCTATCTCCACCCGTTATTCAAGAAACAATTAATAGAAAAAATATTCTCTATCCTGCGAGGGGTGGGTACGACCAATCGGGTTGCTAGATGGTAGTAACCCACTCAATGTTTATTTCGGAATTGTGTAGAACTCGGACTAAATCGGAGAAAATTTTGCGACGAGTTTCGCTGGAACTGGTAGCGACTTTGGGGATGCTTAATGGTAACTAATTACTCGATGTTAGGATTTTGGAGAATTGCGTACAACCCAGATTAAATCCAAGAAAATTTTGCGACAAGTTTCGCTGGAACTGGTAGCGAATTTGGGGGATGCTCGAGGTGTTTCCGGAAGAGGGCACTGCTGCTCGAGCATACGGGCCTAGCTCTCGCCCCGTTGAGTCGTGTTGTGACTGGGTAAACGAACGAAATACTCTAATGGTCTACCTGGTTCGTCTGTTTCCATTTGTCGTTCCTTTCGGGCCCGCGAAAACGTACGAGAATTGCATAATAGAGTGTTCGATTTGATTGATCGCGTTCGAGGATCGATTTCGAGGAATATCGCAGCGGAGGCATCGTGAAGAGACCCTGGACGCGTGGATACAGTCGTGGCGACATGTAAGATATAAAAAATATGGTCGTGCATGTAAGTAAGCATCTCTTCGACGATGCTTTTACAAGTGATTGGTGTGACGAAGATGGAGAACCGGACATCGAAACATAGGGTGGAGGAACAGAGAGAGAAGACTTTCGAGAAAAAAATATTAAAAATACTATTTTAAATAGTATACACCCGTCCCTCAATTTACGCGGCACTTTTTTACGCGAGTTTTTTTTTTACGCGGCAAAACCTCAATTTACGCGGAATTGATTTACGCGATCTTATTTTACGCGGTCAGATATGTATATACATACATATTTCCCTATAAGTTTTAAAATTGACAGTTTCATACAGTCAGTATTGTGAGATCGGTTGGCGGAACGCGTGACGCAGAAAGAAAGTTTTTCGCGTTAGGCCCGCACAAGGCGTTGTCTTTGGCCGCTGGGCCGTAGTGCGGAAGCGAACAGTGTGACTTTGGACGTTGAGAGGACGACATTGTTACTATACTGTTTAGATTTATAATTTATATTCTTTTAATTCTAACCCAGTCATGTCTAACAAACTTTCAATCACACGAAAGAAGAGAAACTCAATGTCTTTGGACATGAAAGTGAAAATTTTGAACCGACTTGAAGAAGGAGAAAAACCTACAGCGATCGCCAAGGCATATGGAATAAATGAATCCACTGTCCGAGCAGTCAAGAAAAGGAAGGAAACCATTAGGAGCAGTGTGGCCTCTGGAACCTTATCAAGTTTACAGTGTTCATCGTACACGAGAAACCCTGAAATAGAAAATATGGAGAAAGCACTGATGATTTGGATTGACGACAACATACAGAAAAAAATTCCCATGAATAGTCTAACGATAAGAGAAAAGGCTGTACGTATTTTTAACAGGTTAAAAGAACAAGCATCGTCAATTGATAAAATGGGTACTTTTTCTGCAAGTAAAGGGTGGTTTCAAAACTTCAAAAAAAGATATTCATTGCGGAACCTCAAATTCATAGGTGAAGCTGCATCTTCTGACAAATCCGCAGCTGAGGAATTTTCACTAAAATTTACCAAAGTAATTGAAGAAAACGGATATGTTGCTGATCAGGTATTTAATACCGATGAGACAACACTTTTCTGGAGGAGAATCCCCAGCAGAACTTTTCTAACACAAAATGCAAGTGGTGTTGCTGGCTTTACGGTCAACAAAGATCGGATAACATTGCTACTTTGCTGTAACGCATCAGGGGACCACTTGATGAAGCCACTGCTTATAAATCGAGCTCTTCGGTCGCGAGTAATGAAACGAACAAACTTAAATGATCTTCCCGTACATTGGGTGGCGAACAGAAAGGCATGGATGACTAGTGCGATTTTTCGTAATTGGTTTTACAACTGTTTTGTTGTAGAAGCAGAGAATTACATGAAGGAAAAAAGTCTTCCTTTTAAAATACTACTAATATTAGATAATGCACCATGTCATCCACCCAACTTGGAGCATCCAAACGTGAAAATAATCTTTTTGCCACCAAACGCAAGTGCTTTAATCCAGCCTTTAGATCAAGGCATAATTGCTGCCTTCAAAATTAATTACATTAAACGTACTTTCCAGGATATTTATAATAAACTAAAAAATGATCAACATTTAACGATTTCAGAAGCTTCGAAACAATATAATATTTTAAACTGTGTTAAGAATATTGCTTTGGGTTTAAGTGATGTAAAACATTCAACTCTAAATGCTTGCTGGAAAGCAATATGGCCACAAATAGTTGCACCAGGCAATACTGTTCCGACTACCGAAGAAGGAGTATCCAGTGTTATTACTTTATCACAAGAGGTTGAAACAGGATGCTTTGCCAATTTAAACGAGTGTGACATTAATGATTTACTAGCAGATCGTGAATTAACCGATACTGAATTAATAAATATCATATCTGAAACCCAACCTGATGATGTATGTAGCAGTGACAACGAAGAAACAGATTCGTTCACTGCGGAAAATCTTTGTAAAGCTCTTGAGCTAGCCAAAAAACTGGAATATGCCATTATAGACATTGATCCAAACATTCAACGAGCCTTAAAATTTCGTCAAAATTTAATGAAATGTTACAGCGAATATCAGCAAATTTATGAAAACTTAGTAACAGAAAACATTGTGAAAAACTCATGCGAAAAAATTTACATTCACAATGAAAATGAAGACGAACTTCCAAATATTTCAAGCGATGAAGATGATGAGTTCAGGCCAAATAAAAAGAAAAGACTTATTGTTTTGAATTACAGTAGCGATAGTGACATCGAATAAAACTTTCTTACTTCTGTTTTCTGAAATGTCTTACTTATTTTTTTGTTAAGTTATGTGAAATAAATATGTACACATGTATTTCTAAAACTTTTACTAGCTTTTATTTCCAATATTTTTCCTTTTATACTGACAGACTCAATTTACACGATTTCTATTCGCATAAATCGAATCCACGTGGATCGGATAATCGCGTAAATTGAGGGACACTTTAATGTGGTCCAAATAAAATACTACAAAAATAAAGTAAATAAAGTAAACTATTTGCTATTTTCTATTTAAAATACTATTTTGCCCAGCACTGATCGTTTGACGAAGGCATCCACGAGTATGGGATTCTCTTGCGCCGGGGTTGGCCGTTCAAATTTTTCTGCGTCCCTTTGAAGTCACCGGCTCCGTTCCTCGACCAGCTAATATCCGTCCCACGAACATCGGTCATGTCGCGTACAAGGGCCCACCTTAACCGTTGACTTCTCGTCGCGGGAGACCGTTCAACGACTATCACGATGCAATTAATCCAGCAAGCTTGATCCCTAGAATGTCCCGTCGACGCACGAAACCATACGCCTTCGCGGAACCAGCCTTCGTGTGAAACGCATAATTAATCATCGTATTATACGATACAACTTAACGATTTCGCGTTAACATTACGTTACAAACTGATTACCGTTCATCAACACCGGAGGACTTTCTGGCAGATTTTGTGTCAAAATCAAAGAACTTTCGATAGACATGAGATAGAGCGATGATTTTTTTTCACATTAAAGCTGAAGTACTGCAGAATGTAGGAAAAATAGGGAGATTATGGTACGAACGTTTTTTAACTTTGAAAATCTATGTTAAACTAAAGGATTTTGCAAAAAATCCTGAAGTGAACACAAATTTTACTTTATCTAAAAAGAGAGGCATAACATTCATATTTGTTAGACTGTTAAAATCTCCATCTGGATATTAATACTCGACATTCGGACAAGTTAAATTGCCTCTCTCTGCAAATGAAGATAATTAAAAGATATACATGAAATTACATTTATATAAATGCTTTGTATTCGCGCCAGTCAAATTCGAACATTCAACTATTAAGCGCATAAATACCTGTGCACCGGTTGACTCGTGTGTCTGTCCGTGGCTGGCTATTTCTACTTGCTCCGATGTGTAGGAACGTTGACGATCTGTAGAGCGTCATTTGTTTTCCGCAATGATTTAACATAAACAGGTGGTTAGGAGACAATGGGATTAATTGAAAACATACAATACCCTATCGTCATCATTGTTTATAAGAAGGGGAAATGGTGTGTGAATGACAGACGCATTGGCCGACAGCCTTGGGCACGACGCGCACGCGCTTGACGAACTATCAAACAGGAATAAAGTGTTTTAACTACTTCAACTACATTTATTTATAACATTAGCGACGGCAGCATTAAAACCTGATTGTCTGATTTTCATGGTTGTTGCGTTCAGCAGACTGTCCAAATTGGTATTGACTGCATAAATGTCCCGATCGACACTGACTGGGAGAGTTTCAAATGACTTTGTACCAAATTACAAGTGTGTCGATTGACTCTGTGACTAACCGAGAGAGTTCTAAATGACTGTGCACTAAATTGCCAGTGTCCTGATTGACACTGATTCTACAACTGGTTTGATCGAACGAAACAGTCCAACGTGACTCTAGCCATACTCTAAAATAGGCTTCGCCAAAATTGTTCCAAATAATGAAAAAAGAAATCATAGATTTTTTGGAACAACTCTAGGGTGTACCGTAAATAAATTTGGACTAAAATGTGTGACAAGAATAAATAATAGCCACCCTAATATTCACGCTTTTAAGGCCACAACAAATTTTTTTAAATTTTAAAGGGAAAGAATTTTATTGTAGACTTTCGATTTACTTTTTTTTAATAACTACTAACAATACATATGATTTCAGCGCACTGGTTCGATCTGATGCTACCACTCAAACAATTTTGCAAATTACGGAATACAGCGCACAATTTTATATTAATTCATTAATTTTTACAGACGCAATTATATAAAAATTTTTTCTTGAAAATGGTCTGAAGTTTTGACCGGAACGTTTGAAAATTTTGTGGTAATTTGCAAAATTGCTTGAGTGGTACCATCAGATCGAACCAGTGCGCTGATATCATTGTTAGTAGTTATCAACGAATTGTCGATCGAGGTCAAGGAAACAGTTACTTTTTTTTAATGTAGAATCAATACCTCTTCAGTTGTATCACGTTGATCGTCCTGTGTATCGAGGAGATTCGTGACAATTGCGATAAATGGTAGACACGGCTTTCGTTATTTATGCGCGTAACCGCGTTTAATTCGATTTCGGGGCCGGCGATGGTCAGAGATCAAAGTTCTGGTCCTGTCGTCGTTCCGGGACGTCGAGCCAGGGAAGGGTGCAAAATATCAGGCCGGCTCGAGGCGTAATTGAATCTGTAACGGCAACCAAATCAGCGCGACGGCCAATCATTACATTATACCAGTCGCTTACCGGCGATCGACATTCGTTAGTCAATCGTTCGTGTAATTGTTGGGCCAGGGTTCCCGGTTAAGCCGCCGCTTTGTCGTTCGTGGCAACAGAAACACGCTGCCGCGGTCCCGACACGCTCCAACGAAAGAAATACGATCGTTCGACGTCAGATAAGTGGCAGCAAGACGGACAATCCTGGCGAAATCCACCCGCCGAGACTTGTTTGAATGGCTAAATGGATTTGTTTCGAGAAACGCGTCGGCAGGTACGCGAGAGCAAAACGAAATGGAAAATTGTCTTAGGGGTAATTAAAAAGTTGCAGGGTGTGGTCTGACAAAACGACTTTATACTTCTACCTTTCGAACATGTTCACAGTCGTGTATGGCTGACACAATTCTTCGAATGTATTTAACAATTAATTTTCTTCGTAATATAGGTGATTGCATATGTTTGTGCCCGATTTTCATAGATTCGCCATTCTTTTCTAATTGGTAAAAATATTATTCGTATTAATTTGTAAAAGCTACTAATTCTAATGTTTACTTTTTTAATCAAATTATTAAACGTATGAACTTTTCTTCTATATTCGGTTTCATTAAAATAGACTAACTCGAGAAGAGTCTTTGCACGCTTTTATAATTCTCATAATACGTTGAAGCATCGCGAATAAATATGTAAAATATCAAATTAAGGAACGATGTCAAGTCTCGTGGATTAATTCAGCTGTAAGACTATTCTGATTCGTTTTTGGAAAGTGCAATTACATCTTTCATCGTGTAATATTGAGTGGTACGAGCTTTATAAACGATGTTCGTAACCCACAAAGAGGTTGAATTTTTTCATTTCCATTTTTAAGATCTTTCTATGAGATCTTTCATGATCAAATAGTGCGTTCGTATCTGTGATCGTCCTACTTTCAATAAACTGTTGCTGTGCGAGCTGCGTAAGAATTCTTGCGTCCTGATATGTATATCCATAGATATAAAAATGTGATAGACCCGAAGGGGGGAAATGTGGGATGCGAGTGCTGGAGCGAAAAGTACGATCCGACGAAAGACAATCGTGCATCTAGCAGGTAGACGATTACAGAGATTGAAGATTACAGAGATTAGAGTCGTCCCACAGGTTGGGAGCGGCGGGAATGTAAAGTTGTTGCTTTGTTACCTTGGTAAACAGTAGGAAAGCGGTGGAAATTAGTCGTTCGGCTAGAGCCAGTGCCAAGAGTGGCACCGCGATAATTAGGTTTCACTTGGTCCGCTTTAATAATCTAGGCAACATGCAAAGTGCATTGCCGGGTATTCTTGTCGGTTGCATCGTCGTCGGTGAGACAGTCTCTCGTGTCCAACGTTAACGTCGCAGAACTCGAGTCGGTTCGGTCACCCGGCCCTTAGGTTTCTGGGTGACAAATTTTGCAAGGACAGCCGGAATTATTAATGCCTTTTCCGCGTAGAGAGACCGAGGCGAGACGAGGCGCGAAATTAGCAAGCCCGAAAGCGGTACAGGCCGTGCTACAAGCGAATTCCAATCGAGATAATGAAAATTAACGACGTTAAAGCGACGTCACGCTCGTAATTAATTATCGTGGCCCGTTTGCTCGTTGTCGATCGGCTCTCGCCAACGCCGGACCCTTCCTCCCACGAGGGGACCAGCCATAATCGCGATATCAATCCTTCATTAATTCCTCACCGAAGGTCGCCGTGTCTCGAAACTCTTCTCGAACGATCATGCCCCGGTTAACCCTTCAACCAAAGTGTATAGATTATTTCAAACCTTTCTGTATTTAACATGTTTGCACAAATTCTTATTATAAGACTATAAATTAATTATATTAGTTTAAATTGTTGAAAGAAATACAGTAAATGGGTACACAGTTTGGGCGGGTACCCATGGGCGTCAATCGATTTAGATTTACAAAATGCATGTTTTAACCCTTAGCACTCGAGTGGGGACTATGAGGTGCCACTAAAAATTGCTGTGCAAAAAACTCATTTAGAATGGAGATATTTTAGGTGGGACATGATATTCTAGGTTTTCATGACAGACACAGATAAATTTAAAAATCGTGACCTTTACTTTCTCCTTCGCAATTCCAACCAATAACAATTAAAAAAAAAAATTATTTACCTATTAGCTAGTAAACCAACCGTTCTAACGTATCCAAAAAACTCAAACTGTTGGGTCCAATTTTGAAAATGTTATATATTCGTTTTTAAAAGGTGTACGAATACTTGCTCTTATTTACGGTCACATATATGTGCATATATTAAACAGATAAATAGAGATCGCAGCGTGTTCTATTGTTTTAAACTTGGCTCTAAAAGAGTGCATTATTTATGAGAGAACACAATAGAAGCGGATTAGAGTTTCAAAGTGAAAGTAGGAACAGGTATTCAGGAAACGATTTATTGTAAACTCCAATTTTTCACCTTGTTTCTGATCAGTGATACTTGTATGGAGTACGTAGCCTCTGCTTTTCTGGGAAGCTTCTAAATTGTTGAAGTATCTGTAAGAGGCTGGTAAGACCTTCGAGTACCACTGACCTGCACTTTGTGCTGAAGTCATCGAAGACAATTCCAGTCAGAATCGTAGAAGCTGAGAGATGCTTTCAAGTACAAGAAGCTTCCTTCTTGCGCAGTATAGGGATATTCTTGCTTCTCTCAGTTCGTCAAAAATTCACAAATAGTTTCAATGTGTTTTCGCAAACGTGTAAAGTTTTTTCGTGATTTGTTGTTTATAGTTTGGTAAATAAAAATGGTGAAAGTACAGGTCCAAGCAGGTCGAGAAACGGGAATAGCCCCTTCAGCTGAAGAGTGCTTACAGTGCTCGATGTGATTTCAGCTGTTACCGAACTGAGTTCTGTTTGTTTGACCAAATGTGCTGGATTAGACCTTTTGCCCTGATAGGCCACGTGTCTCGGCGATTTGTCCATCATGGGACACAGCGACGATCTCGTAAAAGGTGTAGAAAACCCTGAAGTGGACAACGCTCCTTAAACGAGTGTGTCTGGCGTTGAGGACCGATTTGGAAAACCGTACAATTGTACAGGAGTGCTCTCTTGTGTAGGACCAAACGCAAAAAATATCGGACGACAACGTTGACGCTCGGACATGTCGAGCAACTATAATCAGCCCGTACGATTTAATGAACAATTGATTTACCGGTATCCGGATGCACATTTCCAAATAAGTATTCACGTTTGCCGATCTCCTGCAAGGGCAGGCGTTTATTAAGAGTAGAGTTTATTTGTCTTATCTCGGTCGGTGAGTGCAAGAACGATCATCCACCGGCAAGAAAGTTCGCGGCGAGGGTGCCGGCGACGTGATGTATAATTCATAGACCCGTTGGGTTCATGCATATATAGATATATAGAGATATATAGGGTGGGACAGTAAATGTTACCGCCTTCGATACCTTGAAAACTACGAGGGCAGGACAAATGTTTGTTTAACAGGCGTCGTATGTTGCAGAAGTTGCTGTTGTGTCATGGTAATTTTGTTTTTCTAATCGGAAGCGTTTCGACGACCCAAGGCTACTTTCTCGCACGCTCACAGCGAAGCTGTCGACAACCAAAAATTTTACGTTTCCTTTCCCAGAATTGTCATCATTATCAACCAAAATTTAATGTGTAATCAAAATTTTGCGAATGAAAAAACGAAGCCTTAACCAACATTTTGGTAAAAGAAAAAATTCCTCCGATTCACCTCACACCATCGTATTGCCGGTAAAAAGTCAATTTTTAAAATATCTCTTAAACTAATTATTTTTTTAAAAATCAGTTTACCGTAAAAAAGATTCGTCATTCATAGACGCACAAATTGGATTCTGAAATTTTCGTCTAGATCTAATAGTTTCGGAGATGTTCAATAAAATGGATCGTTCACCCCAACTTTCAGGACTATTTTCACTTCCTTAACATGAATGTCGGCAGCTATAAAATACGTGTGAAATATTTTTTTGGAAATGTTAAAAGGTGTACGAATACTTTTCGATTATCAACGATTACACCAAAACAAATTCCTTTCTGCTCCGTTACTGTCTTCCTTAATCGTACGCCTTCGTATATCAAACCGCATTTGGCCAGACTCACCGAGCCGAGTGTAACGAACTTTCCTTATCTCATTCACCCCTCGCCGGATTTTCCTATCTCCGTTTTTCTTGCCACGACATCCAGCATGCTTGAATCCTACTCGCCGATAATGCGAAATCGCATCCTCCGCAGCCTACGCGCTGCTTCACGGGCCGCTTTATGCCAAGATGCTCTGCGAGGTTGTAACACTTGCGTGGAAACATCTGCAGAATTTTTCTCTGGATGATTTTTCGCTTCTTCGGCGTCGAATATTCTTAGTCAACTCTATCGCTTGCAACAAGAAACATTCAAATCACAAAAGTCATAAATCAAATTAATTTCCCCATTAGACTTTGTATGTAGATTTAATACTTTTCCTTAATCCATTTAACAAGCGTGAAGAATGGTTTGGCTGACATTTCCAATCGTATGTCTATACATCTGGCGTTCAGAAGCGACTGGTGTATGAACAGTAATGAACACATGTGCGCGACACGTGTTCGGGACAACGACAAAAAAGGCAAATCTGTTGAGAGCCAGGTCTCAATCTCGAGAATTTCGACAACGTCAAGCGATGAAGGCTATTGAAGTCATCAAAAGAAGTTTTAATTACCGGACACTTATTCAAATTTGGATACAGACGTTTTTTTATTATTAAAGGACCTATATTGTGAAATAAAAATGATACTAATTTTTTCTGATCTAGAAAATATTTTCTAAATTTTAATTGTTATTCTTATATATATTTTCCAATTTTTTAAATTTAAGTGCTTCTAGAGCTGTCCATGATATACATATCATCCCACAATTTCTCAATCTCTTTTCTCTAACATTTATTCAAATAGCATATGTATATATGTATTTAATTTTGTATCCAAATATATTTTATCGTATAATAGCTACACACACATGTCTAATCAAAATAAAATAATAAAATCAAGCTGGAAGCTACATAGATATTTCTGTATTTTTTAGTTGAACCAAGAATTATGGTAGGTACACTTATGTACAAAATTTCTAATCGAGAGAGTATTTTATACTTTGCAAGCTCGCTTAATTTTATAGTACGACGATGTCGACAGAATTACATTCATAATCATGTACTGCGGATCTTTCGAGTCAGGTTCTGTGTTCGTGACTGTTGCTTCTTTGTACAATAATGATTCTAAATGACTGCCTACTTGTACTCGAATACGCTTTGATATCAAATTGGCAGCCTTCACAATTTGTTCTTCTAGTTTGAACCGTAGCATGTCGATGCCAGTTAATTTCACAGCAGAAACAGGAAAAGTGTCTTCTGGTAGATCGTGCTTCTTCAAAGAATCCTTATCGACCATATCGCATTTATTTGCTACATTGATTACTAGTTTATCATCACTTATCATAGGCTTGATTGTTTTCTCTATGTGCTGAATTTGTGCATTGAGATCAGGATGACTCACATCGTAAACATGAATAATAATGTCCTAAAAGAATGAAACAGATTAGTTACCAAGTCTTTAAATCTTTGGAAATAATTACTGGATTAGTTAACGTACTGCATCGATAGCATCTTCCAAAGTAACTTTAAACGGTTCTATTAGAGTCTCTGGTACATCTTGAATAAATCCAATGGTATCGATATATAGTATTTTTAACTTGTTCGGAAGATAACCTTCGTGAACTGTTGTGTCCAAAGTAGCGAACAACTGATTCCGAGGTTGCAGAGACTCATCTCCTGTTAATGCTTTTATTAACGATGTTTTTCCAGCATTCGTGTATCCAACTACAGCAACGCTTGGGAAACCATAACTCTGTCTTCGGCTCTTTATCACGGTTCTGTGTTCTTTTAGCTTCTTAATCGCATTCTTTAGTTTCTTCTCTCGGTTCTCCAGACATTTCTTTCTCCCTTCATCCATGTTTATCTTTCCTAATTTAGTATCAGATAAATCGACCATTTTCTTCTTTATATACGGAATCTCTGCCAAGGCCACTTGCAAAATTGCTTCCGGAGATTTTGCATGTTCACGAAATATATGAATAACCATAGAATAGCGGTCATAAATAGGTAATCGAAAAGCACTTTGCAATTCAGCGATTTGTACGAATCTCAGTAAGTTAGTGCTAATAAATACCGCTGTTATATTTGGATTACTTCTAATTTCGTTTTTTAGATTCTCAAGATTTCCTTTGCCAATTAATTTGTTTTTCTGCAATGTTAACAGAGGGACGATTTTTGTACCAATTATAGACCAATTTGGCAATGTACTGGTAAGTGCTACCGCTTCTGCTAATTGTAATTCAGGCGTTGTAATTCTTTTCTTATTTACACCCCATTTTATGTAAGGCTGTATAATAAATACGTTATGTCTGCCGACAACTTTTCCTAAATAATCCTCAGATATTTTCCTGTATATATCCCTCTCATCTTCGCTTTCTTCGTATCCTTCAAACTCGACCACAGAATCATGTTTAAACCGATGGACAAGACTTGACGCAATACCTTCGTTCTTTCTATGTATCGGGTTTATTATATTATAATACCGAATGTTAGTTTGTACAACGGAAAAGAGTTTCTTTAAGTTCTGCATTGCTATTTATATGTGCAAGTACTTCTCAACTTTCAAAAAATACTTTACAAACGTTTATACATTCATTTTAAACTAAAATACAGATAATTATTATATTATGATATCAGTCTTAGTTTGTACAACGTACAAAAGTTTCTTTAAGTTCTGCATTGCTATACGTGTAAAAAAATACTTCTATTTTGCACATGTAAATATATTATTCTTCAATATATACTTCAACTTTCAAGAAATACTTTACAAACGTTCATACATTTATAAATCTCTCAGACTAAAATACAGATATTTATTTATAGAAGAAAATTATTTTACATCCGAATCTATTCGTAGCCTTCAAATATTCAATGTAAATAAATAAGATATCGAAACACTACTAACATAACCTTAAATAAATATCCATGATAAAATGAAATGTGACTCGCCACGAGCGTTCGAAAAATTTTGTTATGTCGTAATTAATATTTATCGTAATAATAATGATAAAGCATTATTTTTACACATGATGGATATATAATATTGCACGAAACCAAACACAAACAACAGTATAAATTTTCAAACGCAACAGTTGCTATCTTATCTAAATATATAATATCCAATAATGTACAATTTCCGTCCAAAATATATGTAACAATGCAATGCACGTTTTATTTTATTAAAATACGCACGTTCGTTCGCGCGCTAAATTTGAGTGTGTAATCGACACTGATCGACACGCATTCCTGCCACGTGACTGGTCACCTTATCACAAGGCTGCACAAGGCTGACAAGTGTCAGTTTTCAGTATTATTGCGAATTAGTACTCCTCGAAATCATCCGAAATTACGGATAAAATTAGTCGCGATCACCTGCAAGAAGAATGGAGCCTGGAATATTAACAAAAGTTTTAAATGATTTTCTGACGACTGTCGACGGCGAATTAAGTTTACACAAAGGAGAATACTTTTTGGTAATTTGAATATATGAACGTACATATAAATAAACATTCTCGTATAACCTCAGGAAAAATTCATGGAAAATTATAATATGTTTTATTGTCTGCGAAATTCGAACAGATATACAGCATCGTTGACAAACATTGGTGTTACGGAGAATCTAGAGGCAGAACAGGAAAATTTCCCTCGAGTCATTTGCATAAAGTTGATATACCACACCTACATGACTCAGAATATTTATTTGTAAGTACTGCCACTTTTCCAGGACAGCAGGATGGAGATTTATCTTTTGCACAAGGTAACCTGTTTCTCTGTCTATACAACTTGAAAATTCAAGAAGACAGACCCTCTATCACTCGAACATTTTAACTCTTCCAAGATTAAAAGTAATTGTGTTTCATGTTCACCGAACCAGGTATACTTATTATCGGAATACAAGATGTGGGATCCGGATGGTACTTAGGACGAATAGATGATAATACTGGTATATTTCCTTTAACTCATGCATGGCAACTTGATTCTAACTTATTGAAGGTATGCTTGTTAAATAACGTTTAATCCAAATGTTACAATATATTGGATCAATGGAAACTAGAACGATTTTCTCTCTTAACATGTTCAATAGATTGAAAATGATATAAAAGTATTTTTAAATTCGTCTAATGTTTTTAATGTTTTAAATCATACCTACTCATTTTTGTCTTAAATGCATAAAATCCACTGTCTGTTCCTGCTGGTGTTTTAGAAAGCTGCAGAAAAGAAGAATATAAGGAAGAAGGCAAGAATAAAAACCAATTTGAAAGCACAACTTGACGGCGAACTTGATTTAGTAGAAGGGGAAATGGTTACCGTCACAGAAATTCTCGACGATGGCTGGTGTCATGGAATCACAGATAGCGGCGAAAGGGGAATATTTCCAGAAGCATTTGTCTCGTATATTACTGACGACACTGACCAATTGGACACAGCCTGTGTATTAGACAATAATTCTTTTTCCACCACAGTGGCATGCGAGAAGAGACTGTATCAAAATCTTGAGAGAACAGTAACAGAGCCTAGCGTCGATGAACCTGCACCAAATTACTACGACTTATTTCCTCAATACATACCAAACACTTCGAACTCAAATTCAGTGGAAAGCATGGAAAATAATAGTAATTTCAACACGCTAGATGTGAAACCTTATGCTATAACATTATATCCATTCAACGCTCAGTTTCCTAATGAACTTAGTTTCGAAGCAGGAGAAGTAGTACATCTTATCAAACATATAGACTCGGAGTGGATAGAGGGTACATTAGACAACCGTAAAGGAATTTTTCCTATATCTTACGTTAACATTATAGTAGATTGTACCGAAACTCCCAATGATCAAAACTTCTACAGCCAAGATGTAGGCACTACGGAATACGATGCGTTGGAGCCTGGCGTGCGAGCAAAGGTAGAATACACTTTTAAAGCTCAAATGGATGGAGATTTGAGTGTCACCGAAGGTGATACAGTTACAGTTATTAATATGGCTAATGCAGATTGGGTAAACGTTAAAAATGTATACGAACAAATTGGTTTGTGTCCAAGGGGCTATCTAAGCGCGTTGCAAACAGAACCTTCAGATATCGAGCAAAGTACATTGGAAGACTTTGTCATAGTAAGACACGACGAAGTAACTCCCAAAGCAATGGAAGAACAAAAATCAAAAAGACTCTCAGAACCACATAGACCAGCACCGCCTGTACCAGCACCTGGCAGTGTTCCGTTACAAAAGAATATGGTAGAAAACAAGCAACCAACGTTTCAAAATATCAACCAGCAAGTAGACACTGCTAGCAATAATAATGTAGATCTTAATAAAAAGAGAGCAGATCAAAGGCAAAATGTTATATCAGAATTAGTCATCACGGAAAAAGAATATGTTCGTGGTTTGAAGTTAACATATGAAACATTTAACTTGTACAATCCAAGCGCACTGGAGTCTCTGGGAATTGATGTTCCAACTCTGTTTGGTAATATTTTCGAAGTGATTCAAGTTGCGCAGGAATTATTAGATATGATACTAAAGGCGATGAAGGGATGCGACGAAGAGCAACAAACGGTTGGTCCTTGCTTTACGAAGATGGCTGAGAAATTGAAGAATGTTTATGTGAAATATTGTGGGAATCACGAAGCAGCGTTGGTATTGTTGAAGAAGGTAACAAAATTGAGAGTAGAATACTATATCTTTTGTTTCGTGTATTTTAAATCCGAATTTTATACATGCAATTTCAGTACGAAACTAACGAAGAAATAATGGCGGTATTCGGCAAAGGCATCGAGACGTTGCGGGGTCAAGTAGCTTGCTTCGACATGAGTTCTATTCTGATAAAGCCTGTGCAAAGAATATTGAAGTATCCTCTTATTTTATACGAATTGGTGAAAGTGAGTATCTTACAATGAAACATTTTTTACAATGAAGTTATATGTTTGTTTACAAGTTTACAATGAGTTTATATGTTTCTATATACGTAATCACTATATTATAAACTTCTTTGAAACCATGTAGCTGTTTTTTAGTGCACCGACGACAATCATCCGGATAAACCTATGGTCGAGGAGGCGTGGAAAGTTATGACAGCCGTAGCGAGTCACATTAACGAATACAAACGTCGAAAAGACTTGGTGTCCAAGTATTTAGACAACGACAATACCTTGATCAGAAAAATGGCCAAACTTAACATGCATTCCGTAGCGAAGATGTCTACCAGATTGAGTACAAGATTATCGGCAAGCTTAGGATTGACGAATGTTGCTGGTGATCCAGAGTTCGAAGAACTCGAACGACAATTCAGATCAGTAGAAAAGTGTACATTACAATTAGCTAAAGATGTAGACCAATGCTTTACGTATCTAAGCGACGAAGCTATTTCTGGAGAAGTGATATCAGATTTTTTGATTCAATATTATCAAGGAACACCGAACCTCGAAGCGAAAAGACTTAGAGAAATAAGATCGACGATATGGTCGCAGTTTATTCAGGAACAGAAAGTATGTTTAAAGCGGAGGGTTCTTGACCCGGTGAATGTCTTAGCAATATTATTAGAGGGACCGGCAGTATTGATAACAAAAAGGCACGACAAGCTGCTCGACTACGACGCAGCCATTTCTAAAAGCGACTGGTACAAAGAATCGAAAATTGTAATTACCTTATTTTAATACAGCTAGGTATACAATTGAAATGATACTAAAAATGTTGTCTCTTGTTATTCGATGTTCCTACAGGCACAGGATGAACTGTCGACAGCGAAATGTAATTACGAAGCTTTAACGCAACAGCTGTTGGAAGAATTACCGGTTGTGGTTGATGCAGCAACAAAAATATTAGTAAACTGTATCAGTGCGTTTGCACATTCTAGGAAGCTTTTATGCGGCAAGATCACCAAGCGCTATCTAACTCTGTGCGAGGTTGTCTAGCGAAAAGAATAATCAATATTATGGCTCAACAGCGGATCTTTATGCATTTATAGCAATATTGAGTACATGAAATTCAAAGTTGTTGAATAGTATTAAACATTGAAGATGTCAATATATGATTCCTCCTCTTTCAAAATCATTAAGCGAAGAAATAACATTCAATTTATTTTGCATAAAGATCCGCTGTCTAATTATGAACATTTATAAAGATCGTAATTAAATGAACTCCTTTCGTGTTTATAGAACTCCGTTCAGCTATCGAGTCAGGATATCTTGGAGTCATTTTTAGTGAACCATAGTTTACTATGGAATCAAATAACACGTTTCGGTTTCGCTGGGACAAACCCAAGAATCGAAGAAGCTGAGTTAACATGGTGTCCACAAAGCGAAAAGCAAAGAAATACTCTGAGAAACAAATACTCCAGCGATAAATTGTACGTAATCACAGAAAATGTAGTGAGCACATCGTCTTTGGATATGGGAGCAGCTCGTGGAACTCTAGTAGCAGTAATAAAAAAACAAGATCCTATGGGTGATACAAGTAGATGGTTCGTCGATAATGGAGTTGCGCAAGGATTTTTGCCATCTAAAATCTTGCAACTTCACCAAGTACAGCACCTTTCTCTGTATAGCGAAACTAGCAGCATCGCGACTAAATCTAATAACGCATCTATGCCTGATTTAATATGCATGGACTCTCCTGTTAAAGAACAGAAATCCGTGTCTCATCTCCAAGAATTATTGGAGCTGAACACGGAGGAAAAAGCGAAGAAAGAAGGCCATTGTTACGATAATATTGAACAAATTCCACGAGTGCAACAGTATCAGAATCTGAACTACGAGGTAGGTGGTTATATATGCCGTTTATTTTAAAACTATAATAACTACACTGCGCGAATGTCTATGTAATTTTCAAATTTTGTGGACAAATTTTAAGAAAGTGATACCAAATAAAATTCTATTTTCATTGGGGGGGGGGGGTAATAGCACTTGCAGATCCAAAATAAATAAAAATCGTACTCAATTCTGTTGAATTTAATACTTCAGCATTTTTTAAACATTTTTATAAGTCATAAATACACAAACATCCGCGGTCTAATTATAATCATGTAGTGCATAATTATAAATTGCAACTTGTTCTAGTTTTATTACGCAGAATACGATTTTTCTGCAACTATTCCTGGAACATTGCCTATTACCAAGGGGCAAGCTTTGAGGCTTGTTAGGCCTCATGACGAGAAGGGGAACGACGAATGGTGGCTTATGGAAGATCGTTACGGTAACAAAGGATATGTACCTAAAAATTATTTGTGCGACCCACCTACAAGAAAATAATGAAATCGCAAACTGAATGTGTCTTGATGCCTGTTTATCTATTTATTAATGGTATTGTACTGTTACTATCAGTGCCTGCGATCAAGTTAATGTCCTGACGAAGTTATAATATTCTAAATCTCTCTATCTCGAATGTGGAATATTAATACACAGAATTATTTTAATTGAAACGGAGAAACGTTTTCTCCTTTTTACAGAAATCTATTGCAATGTTTCGCTTACAGTCTCTATACTTAAATATATATAATAATTTATATTTTAAAATCTATGTACAATGTATATCTTTCCATTTAGGGAATGTATTACTTCTGTGATAATATACGTATATTTTATTACAAATGTACTTGAAGTGCTAAATTCAAATTAGAATCTGATTATTACCCTTTAAATATACTTTTTAATCGGTTTTGTAATATCTGTGTAAGTTAAATCAATTTATAAGCGTGTAAATAAAATATTGAACAATCTTAAAGGACTCGTTGATTCTTCGCAACTATTTTAAACATTCCAGAGCAAACTTCATAAGCACAAACACTGTATGCCGTACGGTACTATATTTTGCGAACGTATTATACACAAAGCCAAATTTAGGTCAAATCTGTTCAAGAGGTTTAGTTCAAAGCTTGGGCTCCCTCGTGGACATGATTTAAGCGGAGACCGAATTTTTCATGAGATGCTACGTCTGCCCTACATTCCGTTTGAAGCCTTATCGATTAACATTGTTCTTGGCCAATCATCGGTACTTCCAATTGACTCTATCGATCGTGTATCTGGTCCAATTAACAAGAATCCGAAGTACAAAAGGATGGTGTTAAGGGGCGTACAATGAAAATACACAACGATGTTTCTACTTTTAATAAAAAACATATCTGTTGTATTATCACCGTAATATAATACAGTTTACTGTCACGATCAACAGTCGATAGAATAACGATTGTGACGTGTATCTATACCGCTAAATTATCGCTTAGGAGGTACGATCGAGAAATTACGAATGAAAACTAAAAAAAAAAGAGAATAGGTACGCTTAAATAAAGAAAACAGTCTTTCGAGGTACAGCGACTTAACAACACCGATCGGATACGATCAATTAACTCGCACTTACAAATATAGCACGCGAACGTTCGATTAACTTATCATTAACTAGCGCAAAACGGTGTCGAAGGAATACTGTTATCTAAACGATCGTTCATAAAATGCCCTCCGCCGTAAGTATGTAGACTTTGCGCGAAGTTTGTCTCGATTATTTTGCGAAGCAATCCCTTAGAAGTAGACTGCGGATCTTTATGCATTTATGAAGAAATTAGTTGGGTTGGCAAAAAAGTAATTTCGATATTTTAAGGTGAAATAAAACCGAATTTCTTTATTCAAACGAAGAACTTTAATCAATAAAATACTTTCTCATTTATTCTTTTCGGCAAAAGATCATCGAACAAAAAATATTTTATTCATTGAAGTTCATTGTTTGGATAAAAAAATTGGGCTCTATTTCTTGCCAACCCGATAGTTAATCAATTTTTATTTGATTCCTGCTTCCCACAATCACAATGCAGTATATTTTTATTTTGCACAAAAATCCGCAGTCTACTTAGAAGTATTACATTGCGCGTGAACCGGAAATCAAGAAGAACCGCGAATCATTCTAAAACAGTGTTGCTCGCAGTTTCGTTTGAGAAAATCGCAGATATGACGTTTGTTCCCATAAATTCCTGGGAAAAGATAGTCTCTTCTTCCTTGGTTTACATAGAGCTCGAATATACAATCGGTACACAGGATAGAAGATGCGTTTCTCAATATGAATCTACGTTCGCTAAAATGCGGTCTGGTTACAGGATGTTCAATATCTCCAGGCCGCTGTTACGAAACGTCACGAAACACTGAACAATAACAGTAACTAGAATACAATTGACGTCGAATATTTAATGTTACGGTTAATTTTCATCCCGATCCAACGATCTCCTACTTCTTCGCGTTATCAAATCTATCGAAAAGATCAACTTGCTATCGATAGTTCTGTTTAAGGGGGGTGGACTCGCGTTTCCAGGATCATTTCCGGATTTTCAGTAGTCAAAAGTGCTAGATAAAAGATCAATCTAGGCCGCAATCGCCATCAAAAGTCCTATTTTTACGTTTACGAGGCGTAATTTCGATTATTTGACAGCATGTAGTTGTCGTAGCTTTATGAAGATGTATCACTCGACAGCTAAATGCTGCTGAATAATGCAAATTAAAGAGAACAACCCCGTAAGGCCTCTGAATATCTCGAATTTTATTCACTTCTCAAGAAAGGATAAATCGTATGATCCAATATTTAAAAAGTTATAGTCTTTCTAAAAGTGACAAAATATTAGTGGGAGTCATTTTAGCTGTCGCAGCTTTATGAAAAGAGCTACATGCGCAGCTTTACGTTTCCAAATAATGCAAATTACGCTTTGTAAACGTAAAAATAGGACTTTTGAGGATGACTGTGGCCTAGATTGATCTTTTATCCAACGCTTTTGACTACCGAAAAAACCCAATCTTTGCATTATCGATAAATGCGAAATGAAAAACGAGTCTATAATCTAGGTAGAACTATCTAACGGATCTCGTGGGTGTATAGCGTTATCGAGAAGGTGAGTTCGTGTCTTTATTATCTCAGGAAAACCGTTATCCAACAGCATCAAAAGTGAAAAGTCCGTCTCCACGAGATTTTTAAACGACATCATCATCGTCCCCACTCATTATCTCTTACTAAACTATAATAATACAATCTCACGAAATCGCTGGAGAAGCTCCACCGTGATTCCCCTCGGTTCTCTCAAATGCTTGCCAGCGAAAACGAAGAACGCGGCAAGTAGTCGTCATCTGCATAATCAGCGATCCTCAAAACGATTCGGATACAATCGTTGTCGTGCACAACTCTTTCTAAGAAACTCTCGTCATCGGCGATCAACTACGTTCCACCTTAAATCAAACGATCCATCCGGCCGAGAGAATGATCGCAGGAAATTTCCCAGTAAAATCTCACTCTCGGATCGTCTAATGACCCGCTCTATCTGTTTTGCCGATCTTATTTCTCGTGTTTCAAATTTTCGCGCCGATCTGCTAGGCGCACCATCTTATCCTTCGGGATTGACCCCTTAATCGGCTGGATAGAAGCGTAAAATCGCGCGGCCTTGGATCTCAGAATGACACAGCTTCAGAACAACGTCGAGGACGTCTTCGGCTGGATATACGGTGTGAGGAGGTGGCTCAACTTCACCGGAAGCCACGAGCTTCACCAATTCCTGAAGTTGTTCTAGGGTACCGGGTTCTACGGATTTGATGCTTAATTCCCATTCTTCCGCACGTCTGTTAAATTTAGGCTGCAACCGATCAGCGACATCCTTGATCACGAAGACTACGCCACCCTTGCTCAGACATTGCATGCTGCGGTGTAAACTGCGAGAGGTTGTGCCGAAATCGATCACCACGTCGACGTGACCCCCGCACGCGTCCATCGTTCGCTCGATCAGCTGTTTCTCGTACAAATCCTCGCTCCACTGCACCACGTTCACACTGTAGTCAAAGAGAAAACTGTTGGTGAATAACTCGAATGACCTGACCGGTGGACGCTGACGGATTGGGCATTCAGTGAGCTAACTAAACTACTTGGTGTGCATTTTATGTGATCTTGTGATCTAGGAAGAAGCAGAAAACAAGACTCGTCTCGTTGAGATTATATACTTGTGTCTACATTGGAATTATTGATTACAGGGAAGTAGATTTGTTGGAGAATCAAAATATAATAATCTACTTTTTGTTTGGAGATTAAGGTAAAAGCACCAATAGTTAAGCAGTTAACCCTTATGTAGTCAACCAAAATGTATAGATTATTTAAACCCTTTCTGTACGTAACATGTTTACACAAATTCTCATTATAAGACTATAAATTAATATATTAGCGAGAGTAAAGAACATTAAAGGACATTCAAAGAAATTTTGTAATATTTTTTAGAGGAACATTAACGAATTGTTGAAAAATTCTCTGTGTGAATAATAGTTAGACAGACAAAAAACAGTAGATGTAATGTAAAACATTAAGATAGTTTTCAAGGAAAGTAGTAGAAATACTATTTTTCAGGTTTCTCTGAAAAATGGTCAACTACTGATACGAGGTCAATTATATTATTGGTGCATTTACCGTAGTGTTTCAACATTTCTGGTATCTTCCTTTCCTGATATGTTGTGTCAATCTCGAATCAATATCCTACTGTTTGTTCTCCAAACAGAAAGTTCATTTTTTTATAAAATAACTGACTACGCCAAGTCAACACGTACAAAATCAAAGTAACTATTTATGCAATTTGACGTTATCGAAACTGACGAGAGCTTCTTCCTCTTTAACTATATTAGAAAATGACTACCGCCTACGTATAAGTGCTATTATATTCTCAATCAATTAATCAAGTGCTGGAAGCTGATGCAATTAACATAAAGGTGAATATAATAACGTGACACACACACAAGCGCTATTACCATTTTGATCAAATTAAGCGATATTTAAGTGCACCGCGTGTTGCGTAAACAAACGAACTCCGCAGAAAAGATTGGAGAAGATAAATCTTTACGTAACATTTATCGTGGTCAAGATGTGTCAAGTACTCAAATTGATACGATAACGTTATCATTCATTTAGCGATACAGTTGATCATTCCTCGGAGTTACGAAAGTGTGATCGATGACAAAGATCTCGGACATGGAATGTTAATTTCAGTTCAGAGATCAACGAGTGAACCTCGTTACTCGTAGTTGAACACGCAACATGCAGTGGCTAGCTGGACGAAAAGCGACAGAACTCGTAGATATGCCTAGATACAGTTTAAATTACAAAATGTCTGGTATTTTCTACATACGTTCATGTGGAATCATTTAAAAACAATTTATCAAAGTGACGGACAATTCTCTCTCCCTTCAATCAGATTTGATTTTTACTTTTCTTTAGATTCTTGAGATTTTTTCAAATCTCGAAACTAAGCTAGCTAAAGTTAGCTACTAGGGGTGGGGTAGTGCTCGGGTCGGGTTGGGGACCGAAAAATCTATGACACATTCGGGTCTCCGAACAATATAAATTTTCGGGTTCCGATCCGAACCCGAATTTCTGGGCGCCCACCCACCCCCACCTTCCTAGTTAAACCTTCCCTTTTTCTAAAAATTTCTAGATTCTAGGTATTCCAGAGTAGTGTCGCCTTTCAGCACAATTCGCAAACACTGATCAGCCTGTACCTACAGAACAGCGACATTCAACAACCCCCCAAAGCAACTCACCGTTGGAACTCCTGAGCCATGGTGAGTCCATCATCCTTCAACGAAGCAATAGTGATGGTGACTCTGTCTTTCATGTTGCTGAAGTAGTACGCGGCGATTCTAAGAGCCCAGAGAGCCAAGCCACCAGTACCAACGATCAGGATCTTGCAGACGCTGTTCTCTCCTCTCTCCTTCAGCAAAGCCTGGACATGTCCGTGGGCGGCGAAAACGGTGTTCATGGCTAATAGAGCGCCAGCGGGTAACATGGCTGCTACGCTGAGGCTGACGTTGTCGGGAATCTTGATGAGGTACTTGAGGTCATGGACTACGAGGTACTCGACGTAGCCGTTTGGTATTCCCTCGTAAGGATAGAGGATCACTCGATCTCCGATCACGAATTCACAATCCTCGGGAACGTTAGCGCCCAGAGACTCGATCACACCTGCGACCTCGTAGCCAGGGAACAAAGCTGCGTCCCGGACTCCATGGTGAGGCAAGGACATAGGAAAGTCACCTTCGACAGAGACATCGGTGGCCAAACTACTGCCACTGGAGACGGAAGTTAGGCTACCCAGGCTGGGTGAACGACGGGGATGATAGCAAGCACCTGCACACATCACCCGAATCCTTGCTCCCTGTGATGGCACATCCGGAACAGGAACATCGAAACTGAATACCCAATCACGGCCCGTCACGTTCGGGCTCTCGATCGACACCTGTCTGCACAGCTTGTTCATCTTCTCCTCCCTGGAATTGGGAAAGATCGTTTTTCATTGTTGTACTGGAATATGTATGACATTGTTGTATTGAATAATCAGTAGACTGCGGATTTTATGCATTCGTGACGAAAATGAGTAGGTGTAATCTAAATCAGTACAAAGATTAAACGAATTTAACAATGTCGATCTATTATTTTTATTTATTATTTCTGTCGTTTCTTACTGCACTTGTTCAGATGATATTTTTGTAGAAACTTTGAATACAGTCTTTTAAAACATTTTTTGCGGACAACTAAATTGATTGATGATATAAGAGGAATGATTGTGGGATGATCAATCAATTGTTACTAGAAGTAAAATTTGAACAAATACCAATTTTTATATAATATTCACACACGAATATTTTTAGCAACAAGAGCAGTGCAAATTGCAGCTGTTGCTAAAGTACTAGACTGACCGGCGCGTGTAAAAATTGCAAGTATAACAAGCGGAAAACGGCCATTAACTGGAGCTTATTCGTTACGGCCCGATCGTTTTACCAATCAGCTGTTGCTCCGTCCACCCCTATGCAATTTCATACGCTTTCAAAAAACCACATAAATTGCTCAGAGACATACTGAAGCAGTCAGAATAATTTGCTAATAAGTATCATATGAAGTTCATTGCTTGAAAATAGTCGACAAAGGAATCACATCCCATTAAAGATAGAACAGTTTGCGGAAACGATGCTATTTATGGAAGCACATTACTCACTATCGCAAGATAATATAGAGATGCAGCAACTATTCTCTACAATCTACACTGAGCCTACTTCAATATATAAAGACAATTTTTCCTAGATAACGGAATCTTCTATGACCGTCAACTAATTTCAAAGTTTAACTCACTGGATAAGATTGGAAAGAACTCGCGAACATCGAAATAAATCAAGTCGAACTGAGCACAGAGCCACTAAAAGTGGCGAACTATATCACGACACGATTAATCGAGAACAATGATAAAAATCATCACATGCGTACCCTCTGCAAGGAGTACAGGGTGTGTTGGGAGTAATCGGAGCCAGGGTTTCCAGCTTTGCAGGCATAGTAGAACGACAGTTCCCTTCCGCTAGATCGCTGATAGTCTTTTACAGCTAGCTCCTCGTAGATCGTTTCTAACGGAAACGTGATCACAAATTCGGAGTGTTACGTTCGACGAATACCGTTACTCTCGCACGATTCTAGATCAAGGTTCTAGGAGTGTTGCGATCGTGATAAGCTAGTCTTTGAAAACTCGTCGTAGTTTGAAATAGAAAACTTGTAAGCTTTTGACACTTGAGACACACGAAAATGATTCTCGGACGTACGCCTGAGACGCACTGGCTGAGCGCTGCGATCCTCCTCGACTTTTATACCCTCGCGAGCTTTCCCAGAGAGGCTGCTGGCTGCGTTAGTCACGCCAGCTGGAAACGGGGCATGATAGAGGGGATCGAAGAAACAGAACGTGAGCAGGTATATACGAGCATTCACGAGCCACGTGCAACCGCTGTTTTTCTCCTATACCAACGCTCGCACATTTGTCCAGTGCGTCGTGATGCACGCATGAATGAGACGCATATACGGCGTGTCTGTTTCTCTTCTCTCTCCCTCTTCCTTTCACCCTATCGGCGTCTCTTGCGCAGCGGTGACGAATCCCTGGGTTCTGGAAGGGATATTTTCCACTTGCGCACTCCAAAATTGACTCTGCGAAATTTTGTAGCCGATACTCATCGTCCGGCTGTTTATTTTATCGAGAAATGAAATTTACCCTATTGTTTTCCGAACTCAGTTCCTACCAGAATCGCCGAGATAGAAAGTAGAAATTATTCGATGCGTGCGGCGCGCGGCGTGCGGGCGCGGTGTCTGTTTCCGTAATCGTTATCTGCTGAACTTTCCTTTATCCACACGGATAGAAGAATTAAGTAAATTATTAGGCTGTCCTAAAAGTTCCTTTTACTACGTGCGCATTCTGTATTGTTAGATAACATCAGCATACATAATCTTCTGTTCGTTAATGTTTTATTATTCCTTAAGCTTCCCATTTCTTAACCATTGTTTTCTTAAAAACTACTCTGGATTTACACTGAGCACATTAATCGAGAACAAAACGAACTTTTGGGACAACCTAATATATACATGAAGTAAAGTATATGTATATATCCACGTGCACAAAAGAATTCATAGTCTTGCTCGAGAAACTACAGAAAATTTTCATTTCATTTTCAATGAACTCGGATGTAAAATTTTATGAAAATTAACGCAACACTACACAATCATTAGTCAATTTTCTTCATTGCTTACGCTCTTTGTATGTACTATGAATCATTTTGATGTATACTATCATCCCAGAACCTTTGTGAATAATCGAATGTTAAACCTTGATCTTTTCAAAATGACTACGCACACGATAAGAAGTAATCACACTGCTCAATTTTTCTGTTATAAAAACAAGTAAATATGTGAACGACACGCGTAGTTATCAACAGATTGCTGAAGCAAGTCACCACTATCCACAATTCAGACTTTAGTTACGTACAGTTACGTAGATTTCAAATTAACATATCTGCGTAAATATTCAAAGTCTAAGTTATACCCTAGCTCTTACAGTTTTAAGCTTTTCTTATCGATTCTGATCGCAGTTGTTTTGTAACGTGAAGGTGATGTTAAAAATAGGTGGTACTTAATTTAATAGTCTTTTGGTCGATCGGAGGTTCTATTCTTAAAGCAGAAATTGCCGAGCAGATAAATCAATGGCAAGCACTACATTTTGTTGTTTATATATGTATGTTTATTATGTTCTTGATTGATGGATCTTGATCGTGTTCTTGACTGATGAACATTTTTCTGGTTCGAGATAAGCAATGTTTTGATGGCTATTTATAGTACAGGAACTATTTTCTTCATTGGTGGTACTCAAGTTATCATCTCGGAGCTTCCCGTGTAATTGTTATCTTTTTATTTTTTTAAGAACTCGAAACTGAAAACTCACGAGCTTTGTTTACATCGATCCGATTATCCAAGACCCCGTTATATCAAACCGTAGAAAAACTAATAATTATTGTTACGAAACGGCGCATCTAAGTTGCAAATTAATTCCGGAGCGATGGTAATTAATGTAAGAAACATGGAAATCCAACGTTTCATGCTGTGTAATTTACACATCATTATCATTCTCAGCAGCTTCACTAGCCACAGCTGTGACAATATTATCAGTAGAAACTGAATGCAAAATAGAATAGTTATTATAAGAAATACAAATATGTCGACAATATCTCGTTAACTATCGGGTCTAGGACACATGAAGGTCAATGCTTTTTTACGGAGAATTTGATACTCCATCGATCCTGGATACAAAGGGTAGATCATTGTATTTGAAGAAATCAAGGTGACCTTGAAATCTCAGAAACACCTGCACCCATATAAAAAATCTTTGCATCACAATATTTCTCTCTCTATACCAAGCAGGTTTTGTATCTATAATTTTTTTCATATTGTTACAAATAACGAAGATATTGAAGGTGGTCAGAGTTGTTGGACCACCCTGTATTATTGACACAAGTTGCATGCTAATAACAAAGCATCGCGTCTCGGTCGGCACGTACGCAAATCTACGCAGATGCACCCACGGGGATTGACAATCCATTGTTTTGATGCGAATAGTGCGTACCTGCACGTATGCGTGTTTACTACTGATAAACCAATGATATCACTCTTATCAATAGAAGGCCGCACGCACGCCTTGCTTTTATCGAATGCTCGGTAACGCCACAGAATAATTATTTGTTACTATACCGTGGAACTTCATGCAGAATAGATATGCACTGCATCGATTGTCGGCAGCAGAAGCAAAACAAAAACTGATTTTATCTCCTAACGACTTGGTTACGTTAAAAACAAAACTTTAAATTTAGCACTTTAAGCATAAACAAAGGTGTCGACTACATTAGCATATATCTATTTTGCATTGAAGTAGTTTGTTTTTTTTAACAAAAATTGATTTATGTTGGAGTCGTATAAAGTTCCATGTAACATGTTACAATGTTCTGAAATTTTTCTAATCTTTTACTGTTTTATATTTCACCCGACCAATTTTTTTGTAAATGTCTAAAGATCCGCAGTCTATTTATTACCGACGCTACCAAAAAATAAATAGTTTATTTTTAAAACCACAAACATCTCCATTTATTTAAAAATAACAGTTTTAAATCCCCGCTGGGGTTGATTTAACCACACCTGGCTCGCGGGGGATTAAAGTGGACATTACTAACGCCGCCGATATGATCGATGAGGAATGACGACATGTTACGTAGGACGGAGGAGATCGATAGTAAAACTTACGACGCGAAAATATAAAAACATGTTTACGCTAGAGAAATTGTACCAATTGGGAATAGTTAAAAAATTGTTCAACGAATCAATTACGCGTAAATGGAACGCATAGTCGCGGCTTGTTTGCAGCCAACGCAACGTCCCTGACACGGAACTACGTACCCAGCCATCTGGTATCGTTTAAAGATCATCAAAAATCTGGGTTACGTATTCGACGGGAAAGGAATAGTCTTGTTAATCGACTTACAAGTTCCTGGTCACTTTGACGGCAATTTAATCGATCGCTAATTTCATTGTGTTTATATATAAATAATCTTGTGCATCAACCACAAAAGTCTCAAAGTCTTTTACTTTGTTTAAAATATTCAAATCTCTAGGCCCTTCAATTTCCAAATATTCAAATTACGCCTCGTAAACGTAAATAGGACGTAAATAGGACTTTCGAGGGCGATTGCGGCCTAGATTGATCTTTTATCTAACGCTTTTGACTACCGAAAAATACCATCCTCGCATTATCGAGAAATAAAAAGGAGTATCCCGCACCCTTGCAATCGTGGAAAAAGAACCCTTAATGTTTAATCAAAGTGATCGACGTAGACGTCAACATGTTAACTCTGTCGTTACTTAGGACCGCGAGAAGAACACATTGATACTAACAGCTCCAGTTAATTTTAAACTGTGGTTCGCAAAATATCAGGTTGTGTGCAGGCGTCGATGGTTGTTTCGATCGCGTGACAAAGCCATTCGAAGAAAATAGGAGCTTTGTGCATTGTGCAACTACTCAAGGACGCCTCCAGAAAACAATTCCCACCTGTATTGCGGTGTCTCGTTAACAGTTATTTCAGTATCACACGAGGCAACCGTTTCCGGGATCCAGACAAACAGTCTGTAGCTGTTCGTTCCGCGTGCTCATCGTAATTGCGAATTTTCCATACGTAACGCAACGAAGCGGTGACTAAGAAATGCGATAGAAGAACGTTAATAGACCGAATTGGTTAGCTAACAGAGGGTACGCAGGCGTTCACGTTATCTTCTAATACAGCCCGCCCTATCGCGATTTATATTGTCGAACGACAAACAATCATTTGCACTCTGTAATCTTCTCATTAACCCCTAGATTAAGCTACCGGCGAAACCGCCATTGATGTTTAATCACTTGTCAATCGAAGCAACGAGCTTATGCTCCTTTATTCTCGAACGTTCTGTTGTCGAATAGATACTAGAACAATTATTATTAGTTCGTCCGGAAAGTAATTTCTAGACTGCGGATCTTTATGCAAAATAAAAATTGTCTTCATCAGTCGCAAGATTCAGAAGCCATATAAAACTTCCTTCCCATTTTGAGTAATTTTTATAAATCGAGAATAACATATGGGTGTTCTTAAATTGTCTTCCATCCGCCGATTTTTGTCATAAATAATTTCGTTTTACTGAATTATTATCGCAGCAAAGAAAAACTCACCGTTATTTCAGTCTCGTCTATCATTTCGATTCCACGACGATCGGTTTATTGATCTTGGACATAATAAATCTCAATTTTATAGTTGTCGTTTAGAAAAAAAAGATTGTCGGCCTTCACGCGTGTCCACCATTGTCTTCGATTAGAATATTTATCGTTCCTCGACCACAGTTCTTCTGCGAATATACGATTGCATAATATTTTATAATTAACCTATCGAACTGACTAATTGACCTGTAGGCCAGCTAGACAGGTGGAATCGTCGCGAGCAACGTAAGCGTCTGGCCAATAAATAGAAGTATGACAATAAGCTTCCTGTTAGTCAGACGAGCATATTTTTTACCTGATGTCTAGCAGTCCAGTTTTATTAAAGGTCGAACAATAATTTGCATTCCACAGTTTGAATATTGTTTTCGAATCACTTCGATCGCAATCGCCGATCAACATTTCTTAATCAAGACTACACTCGAGTCGCGATGGAAGATCCCTCAGTGATTGAGAGGATTAATTTGAAAACAGATACGATTTTAATTCTTTCTAGAAGAACGATCTGCTACATTTAAAAGTACTTTGTCAACACTCGAGATTCGATTAACGACAGAGATTACTTAATTTCTCAATAAAATAACTATACCGCGGAAAACTGGTACGCTGGGTATTATCTGTAGTTCGAATATGAAAAATATGCTTATCTGTCTTTCACCGTTAGAGTGGACGATCGCATTCTTCGAAAGCAACTCTGATGTGAGAAACATTGTGCAACGAACGCAGGTAATTTTGCTGCACGCTGCCATTTTACGCAGCCACGTGTCCGTTGCGTGATCGATTCGATGGAACGATTAGTACATCGGAAAAAATATGTGCATCCCGAAATCGCGAATGTATAACAATCTGCAACATCTCTGCTCGTGTTATCGGTAGATTACGGATTTTATGCGTTTACGGCGAAAATGAGTCGGTGCAATTTAGTGCAGTTAATTCTTGTATCGTTTCCACTGTTCATCGACAGTCCGTAACACAACAGTCGCTTACCAAAGCAGAAAATGTACTAGCATCACAAATGTACAGTGGGTGTACAAAGTATTTGTACACATTTTAAAAACGAATGACTGTACAATTGTACAAAAGTATTGCAGCCCCTTCCCCGATCCCCTGACTTCAATCCCATTGAGAATTTGAAGGACGAATCAATACGTAATAGAGAAGAATTAAAAAAACAGGTTAGAAGAAGAAATCAGCAAGGACTGTTTACAAGAAATATTCAGAAATATGCCAAACTGCTTAAGGATACACAACAAGGTGTTCCAATGTTTTAGTGACCGACTGCGCATAATAATTTCTATCCAGGAGAGACTCAAAATAACAATTCGGGATAAAAATATCTGCATATTATAAACGAACAAACGAGCATGCGACACGAGCACAACAGATTTTCAAAGAACAAAGAGATCCTCGTGACGCATTCGATGTTAAGTCCAGACAAAGGAATTTTTTACATGGTTTATCATACTGCGAAGCGCATAGGCTCCTGCCGCAGCCGTGCTTCAGAAATAACTTTAATCCACGATCCACGATCATCGATAAACGATAATGAAAAATAGCAATAGTACTTGCTTTACACGCGTGCACGATGTTTATAGTGATATCTCGCTTCGATTTCTTTCAATTTTCAACAGTTCTATTATTGTAAACATGTTTACGATGCTGTGTAATGAAAATCACCAAGTAGTTGCTCATTTTTGTTTAAAGGTGAACAAGTGTTTGCGCAAGGTCTTTATGAATTAGTTTTTGTTTTGTTTATGAAGTTTGCCGGAGATGTTGCTCGGTGTTAATGCTTGAACACATAGGTCATATAACTTGCAGGCGCCTTCTAAATTTGTACATGATATTCGCATGAGTGTAAGTATACGTATACACCTATAAATCAATCTGACGGAGAGAAAAACAAACGGGAGCGTGGTACTTTGCTCTGCCATCGGGAATTCATGCAAACTGGAACTCGAATTTTTTGTAGGAACGATTAACACTGCGCTCTTGTTGCGTAACTCTCTAAACTTGCACTTAATGCACTTCAGAAATACAAAACCCCTGGGATTCCCCCAATAAATTGGTTAAATGAGGAGGAAAAATTTTGTGTACATACTAGGTAGGAGAGAGTGCACATCTGGTAGACACAAGTGCAGGCAATTAGATGAAACATTAATGATTAGGCCGCGGATGTTCATGCAATTTTCAATTTTTGTAATGAAATTTCAAGAGCAGTGGAATAACAAATGAAATCCTATTCTTAGTGGGAACAGCCTTCGTAGATTCAAAATAAATAAAAATTGTACGAAATTAGAGTAATGAAGAAAAAATCAGTTCCATCCAGCAACATTTATAACAAAAATGAGGGAGTGAAATAGTGCAACTTTTTTTTCAACCCTTAGCACTCGAATAGTGACTCTGAGGCGTCACTAAAAATTGCTGTACCATTATTCAAAGTATTGCGTACATTATTAAATATGTCAGTATCTGATCAATTACTAAACATTTAGGGGTATTGTATGAGGTATAATACCAAATTCATATCCATAGAATCGACAAAATCATAGGGAATGGAACTATTCTAGGTCGGAAGAAATGTTGAAAAAATGTTCAAGTTGAAATTGAAAAGAAAAGTCATTTTCTCGTAAGAAAGATCCGCAGTCGAGTTCGCGAGTAATTCCCATTGGAAAAGAGGGGAAATAATGTTTTTACTGTGAAATTGATGTACACAAATAGCAAGGTGCGAGTCGGTGTGACTGCATCGGTGTAACACGAAGAAGGGGAAGTCGGTCGATGCCGTGGAACCGTGGCACGCTGCAATCACGTGCACATCAGCAGGCATCCGCGTGTTCGGCCGACCCGCTCCGCTCGACACGCTCTCGCTGCTGGTGAGTACAATGCCCGTGGTGTTTCGGGCCATTTTTACCCCTTGACAGCCACCGGCTGCTTTCGAAAATTTCGTCGACGATACCGTTGTTTATACCAAATCACCGTTATCACTCAACAGAACACTCTGAAAAAATTTCCTGCTCAAACCGATTTCCGTTCCTGACGAAATATAATGTAACAGTTCTTCCTCGACGCAATCCTTCGCATAACACTCCTTCAACGTTATTCCTAGACTCAGAGTTAACAGTTTATACAATTGACAATTCTCGATGGTTCGAGCTACTCGTCTTTGCCATAAATGCATAAAATCAAACGAGTACATTGACATATGTATATGAGCATGTAGTACGAGAACATTCATAGTAGTAATTACTTGATTTCTTATAATTGGTCCCTGCAAAGCCTAATAATATTCATATTACGCGAGTGCACTGCAATTGAAATGAATTTTTAAGCTTGGACACGAGAGCGTGTTGCTCAATTATGACCGATACGGTAATTAACGTGTTAACGAAATTGTTTTTCAATTAGTTCGATGACATCATGTAACTTTTATGTCCTTCCCTTAACGCCTGATACTTTCTCACTTAATTTTCTTTTCCGTTCATGAACGAAACGACTTAACAAAAGATTTCTAACATATAAACAGTTCAAATGCCAGACAAGGTTCAACAAATTTTAAGACGCAGTTCAATTTTTGGAGTACTGCAACTGATTACTGCCGACTGTTTGCAAGCTATCTCAGATATACTATGTACAACCATGATAAATAACGATATGAATCAATACGATTTAGTATCTTTCTTCGCGGGATTTTATTAAAACAAATTATTGCTCGTATTTTGACATTTTATGAGTGTGATTTTCAACTTTTGTTTCACAATCAACGTGTCAGGATATTTACTCGATCGGAGAAAAGTTTATTTCGACATTATAACTTCTGCTAGGTCGAAGAATAATTAGTTTAAAAAATGGAGCATAACTAACTAAAACGAATCTTATATTAATCTAAAACACGTAAGGATTTCCTGCGGTTGTTTGATTCCTTGTTCACTGTATCACAAGAGGATTGATAAATCAATTAGAGCAATTAGTCAATAAGCCGATACGATGATAATCAACCGGATGATGAATCGACGATAGTGGACTATTGCTCACCTTAAAAGGCGCAACGTGAGTGTCAGTTTAATGGTGGTACCTGTTACGCGTGATGCCTTTCGTTATAGCAACTTGAATTGTCTCGGCAAGCAGGTTGCAAATAGATCACGGTCTAATCGAATGCTCTAGACTACTCTAGAGTCTAGACGACAATTTTTTTCTCAGATTCATTAATAAATTCTCTATACTCTCTATGTATATTCTCTATATTCTCTATACTCTATTTTTCATAAATTGTCATTGAACATAATCTGCTTTCCCTATCCAAACACCAGTTTTATCGCATTGACAATGTAGAATTTGCAAAGTCAGTGATGTAAACACTGTTTGTTTAAACTTTCCCAGGCAAAACGACAGATTTACACCCGCTAAACTAACTTATCCACAAAATTAAGTTTACACAGGAATTACCTGCCGCGAAACTATTAATAACACACTGATTTCATTTCCTCCCGTCACACACGTTCAAGCCCGTATCCGCTTCCGTCAATATTTGAATATTCTTATCGAGATATTAAATAACTCCGTTCGAGAAAACGGAAAGGAGTAGTCGAAGCGAATGTTCACATCCGCTTAATTAATACGTCCCAATTAATAAACCGAGATATAATGAACTAGTTGAATTATAATACGTTGAATTATGTAAAATTGAAGTTATAGGTTTCGTAGTCCAGTCTGATCTAACAGGAGGCCTTGTTTCACGAGAGAACCTTGATTTTATATCCTAGATTAAGGCTGGATTAGATTGTAATTATAATTCGTCAAGTAATTCAACAACAACTCGAAGAGTTCTTCTACTCTAGGACACCATAGGTGTTATCTGGATTCCTGGCACCCCCTAGTTCAGTGCTTCCACCGGCAATTTTCATCGCGAACAGTTGGATTCAATATTGTGACCTATCTAATTGATATCTAATTGAGTAATTGATTAGATATCAACGTATTTAGTAATCTAAACAATATTTTGAATAATGGTAGAGCAATGTTTGGCGACGAATCTGAGTCACCACTCGAGTGCTAAGGGTTAAAAGAGAAAAATCATTGATGACAGCATCTAAGAACATGGAAACCCAAACACTGAATATTACGTAAACCGTTAAGATTCGTTTCACTTTTCAAATGAACGACTTGTTACAAAGTGCTCAGGTTCATGGAACCAGTTTGGCTGGTTTCCACATAAAACGACGCATCGCTTCTCTCGCCGGTCTAATGACACTAGATCGCCTTTTCTATGTCAGTCTATGTCTTCTCTTAATTAGTTTAAAATTAGTATTAAAACTAATAGGGATATCATTTCGAAAAATTCTGTTTTCTTATCCGAACGTTTAACAATATTTTTAAGGATAGAAATCGTTAGACTGTAAATTTTAGTTGCAGTATCGCGAATAACACACAATTGTTTTATATTGGAAAATCTAACCATGAAGAATCTCTAGGTTACAAATGTCGAATAATTTAGTAAACAAATTATGTACTACGTTTTATCAACAAACATTTTCGTAATTGATAACTGTTAGGTAACAGTCTGCTTATAGTTCGTCTGATAAGGATAGGTCAGCACGAATCAATAGATACATAAATCAAGTGAATGAGAAAATTAATGTTTCATCGAGAAAAGCGTTATTCATCGCACCCCAATTGTAAATCATGAGTAATCAAATACGAAAGCTGACAACTTTGTCAGGGCCGCTTTAATCACAGAAAAATAATTTGCCAATAATTTCAATAGAAATAATGTGCCCTATTTACTAAATAATAAGGAGAAGCGGACTCTGTATTGAAACGCAATTCATAACTACGCCAACGCCAACCCAACGAAAGTAGCCGACCGCGTTCACCAATGTTAAGCAGTCGACGACCTACCGCAACACTAGAAAGTTACAACAACGTATCAAACCGATCCACCAGCCAGAAACAATTAATGACGAATTTAATGAATCGAATAAAAAAGTCTGTAGATGTGTGCTCAATAACATGGCCAAAGGGGCACGCGATTCATGTGATTATTTACGTTTCCCGTTCATGAGCACAAATGACAAAGTATTCCTCCATCGTTTCGTTGGAAACTCATTCGAGCGCCTACGAAAATCATTAACGTGTTCAATGTCACGTAAATTTTTTGCGTTTCGCATGAACACTATCCACGTATTTAATTTGAGATTACAATATTTATTATTTATACTGCACTTAATGTTACATTGTGTGTAAACATTAACTCTTGAGGGTAAACGCCCTAAATTTTATCATTTTTTTTTCTCGGTTGTCAATCAAGATATTAAGATGAAAAAAACGAAAATACTCAATGCATTTCATATATTTTCTTCACAATTGTGAGCATATTATGAAGGGTAGAGAAAAAAAATTTATGGAAGAGAGTGCGACCGTAAGTACCTTTGTTATGGTGAATAATACATGAAAATGCATTCGGAAAATTGATTGTGATCGAATCAGTATGCAGTGGAAGTTATGGGAGGCGTGGTCATGCTCAAACAACGTTAATTTGTTCGACTACGTCGGTCAACTCTGTACGCGGCGACAAAAGAAGCAGGCTGGCTACAGCGCAAGCTCTGCCTTTGTTTACACTGTCACTGGTCGATGAGTGAATCTTCAAACATACCTTCTCGCGAATATAAAGTAATAAATTACATAGCCGAACGATTCTCATTGCATATTTAACAACCGATATGTTGGTAGTGATACGCGATGCATCGGTACTGTACGCGTGGGCGCTACTGCCACAGTTAGTATTAGTATGCACTGCCTTCTGAATCAGCTGTTCGTAAGAAATCGTGCAGGTGCATTGTGTTGACAACGCTCTTGTCAGTTACACGGCGCCTCTAAATTTTGCACATTAATTTTACTATTCTACAGTCGCAATACCTGATAAGTAATGCTGTATAAATTTATTAGGTTGTTGCATTTAAATGTCCGATTTTAGAACGCAAATGTCATGAAACGTTTCGAACGAGAATTACAACGACGGTGAAAAACACTACAAAACGAGAATGACAAATATTTTTAATTAGAATATGTTGCTTACAATGGTGTTCACTTTGATTGATAAATTTATTTCTAAAAAATTGTGCTTGTTAAACGTCAATGTTAAAAAATCGGACATTTAAAATAAGTCCGAAAGCAAATGCCAGACAGATTCAGAGCGGTTATAAACAATAAGGGATTGCACACGAAAAATAGCTGAATAAAATAAATAAAAATATACTATAAACTTCCATCGATGTGTACATCGACCTTCGGAAAAGCTGCGGACATATTTGCTAGCAAGGCGACGAAGAGCAACATTTTTAAATAAATTTCGCAGCACCATAATTTGTTTCACTTAGAAGTACACTGTCCCTTTGTATGGTCTTGTTCCATAGAAATTGTAATCCCATGGAAACGCAATCAACGTACATATATTCTATTGTTCTCCTTGGCGCAATGCCTATGTCGATATTTCCGACAATAAAAGACTTGTTCTTCACGTACAAACGTAGCAAATGTTCCGAAGGACAAATCAAGGTTGACTTACTCACCTTACTAGTTAACCCTTTTCACAGCGTCGACTAACTCCAGCTATGGGGGACCGTGAACAACGGTGACGTTCACGCGATACGATGCCGATTAAATTGAAATTTCTGACAAAAAGCTCGAGCTCGTGTCGCGGATGATAGCACAGCAAGCTTTCGTACTATTCTGACGGAGTTGCTGTGAAGGGTAGATTCGTGTCCAGTGAGGGCGCTTTAAAGGGAACTAGTATGTATCGCGCCGACGCCGAAAACTACAAATTCAGTGTCGAACTATGGCCCATGGAAGGGATGTCATCGATCGCGACACTAAACACGAGGTCCATGTCCTGTAAGTAACGAGACCCCTCTATCTTGTTTTATTTTATTTACTTTTAGGATGCGACAGCTGTTGCCTCCACCCCCGAAAGAATTTCCATGATTCCATGATGATTACTAGACATTTTATGCATTTATGATAGAAACGAGCACGTGCAATCAGTCGACGATTTACGAAGATTTAAGGACATTAGTGTATTCATATTTCAGCTTAATAAGATAATTAAAAGAAGAAAGAAATTTCTATTTGGCTCCTGTGTCTTGCAATCAATGCAAACATTTTTTATTTTGCGTAAAAGATCCGCAGTCTAATGATTACTATTCATAATCGAATAGATTCGCTACTTCTACGTCCATGTTGTAAATCGAACACTTTTATCAGTCCCTTGAAATTTGAATTTGAATGCACGCCGGGCTGAGCGTTCGTTGAGCGTCCACTTCATGAGTACATAGTTGATTTCTTAATAAATAATTTACATACAAATTTGATTGCTATACGCTCTCTATAATTGTTAACAAGTCCTATTTTGTGAAAGAGGATAGGAATTAACGGGGTAACAAATCGTATTAACTACCTTTATACTGTAACGACTCCTCTATCTCGTTTTATTCTATTTACTTTTAGTATACTTTAGTGTATACGCTTTATTCTACGCTCCCTATAATTGTTAAAAATTCCCATTTTGTGAAAAAGGACTATACATGTAGCGGGAATTAGCGGAGTAACAAATCGTACCAACGACCTCTATACATACTGTAATAACGTTGAACTCAGAAACTACATTCGTCCTAAACTGCGAGCGAACGATTCCTTAATAAAATATGCGTAGAAACTGTACGATACATGTTTATATACATTGTTTATGTATATATACATTTCACTTCGCTTCAGTACGTTTCAACTCGTTTCAGTTCCTTGCAACCCGCTTGGACACGCTCGAATCCGCTCCAACCAACTTTGAGACCATTCGATCCCGCTCTATTCCGCTTCAGGCTATTCTCCGTTCTCATTATCTCCGCTCTAACATGAATCTTGCTCTACCTCAATTCTACACTGCTTAAGTAATACAAATTGGGTCTTCGTATATTCAAGAAAAATAATGAAGCTGTATAACTTTGGAAATGCAAATCAAATTGATCTTATTCAAACACGTTAAAATACTTTGCTTATAATATCAGTCTATACTTCAATAAATTCTAAACTTACTGAGTAAGTATAAAAATGAACTGATGCTTTACGATCGTGTATAGTTTACCTCAGTCGAATAGTGTAAAAAAGCTTCTGAACATTGAATTGAATTTGACGTGACTTTTATTGAAAAAACGTCATATGAAAGAAATTTAATATTACGACGAGTAACCAAATGTAAAAAAGTTTTAACAGCTTAATGTATAGAAGATAATATATATATATGTATATAAGAGAATAACAATGATTACTTTCGTTTTTCTTTTCTTAGATATGTTCAATTATCATTAAAAATGAATAAAATTGTATTTATTAAACATTGAACATGTAAATATTACAATAACTCGATTCAGGCAACTCAGTTAGATCTTCGTAATATATTATTTCATAATGAAATTCAACTGTTTACTGTCCATTCGTAAACACTTCCTTTCATAATATTTAATGCCGATGAAATAGGTTCATTATTCTTATTCTTATTCTTTGAAATTCATTAAACATCTGTAAACGATATAATCATCTTACACGAATTATTTCAAATCGAGATATATATTAAAGTGTTTTCACGTAAATACGTACTCATTATTTTTCACCTTCAAGTTGATAATGGTAACGACGTAAAGCAGATAAGCGTAATCTCTCTGTTTCCAAAGCCTGCTCTAATTCCAGTACACGAACCTGTGCTTCCATTTCTAGCCGTTTAGCTTGATGTAGACTTAGTCCGGTAAAGTCTAAATCATCTATAAAATATTCGAAATATTAGTTTCCTATTTTGCATGTCTTTAACATTGATCGTTGTTTGTAAGATGTGAAATAATTACCATTTTCTTCCACAAGTTGACTACAATTTTTGGCAGTCGCTACAACGCTTCCAGTTGCCTGTGTCACGTCCCTCGATGCTTCAGAAAGTGCAGCCAAGTTACCGCTATTCCTGTTTGCTTTTACTCTGCTTGCAACTACCAACTGAGCTGTCGACGCAGCAATCCCTTGCGATGCGACTACCAGCTGTTCAAATTTACCATTTCCAGCAACTACCTTATCCGCAGCTTCCCTATACACACCGGTATATTTTGTAGTTCAATAATGCGCTACGGTAGATGATTTGTACGTACAATAATAGATTAGCACCCATTGCAACCGCCTTCGCTGCTGATATGAGTCCTTCGGACCATTGATGGTTCCGCTTGTAGAATTCTGTTGCAGACGCTGTACCCTAATATTAAAAACGGATCTTTATATTCCATCCATTTATACATAAAATAATTAGTAACAGATCTGTACCTTTCCTTGTTCAACGATTTCTGCTTGCAGAAACCGAGACTTTTGTACTAACTTCCTAATACATTTCATCAGTTCTGTACAAGAGTCTAAAATTTTTCCATTCACCGCTAACTTTAACCCTGAATCTGCAGCTCTGGATTTTTCCAACATGTCCTGAGTAGATATCATAAAATATGTTATTTATACACATATAAAAGTGATCTTTATGCAATTATGGCTTTTGAATTTATTTCATATCTAAAAAGGCTACTCTCTCTATACCACGGAAAATAAGATTCTATTTTATATTCCACTTCCTTAAAATTCGTCTACGAAAATTGAAAATTGCATAAACATCCGCAGTCTAACAATAAATTACAATGTACCCGTATTCTGTTGGTAGCTTCTTCTATAGCTTTATCCATACTCAAAAGTTCCATTTCCACTAAACTACCTATAGCTTCGACGTTACCCTGGCCATTAGACAGCGTAGCAGCGAGTTCGCATATTTTCTTAAATTGTTGTCTTACTTCGTTGATTTGACCAACAGTCGTCGGTGACTTTTCTTTTATGTAACCGAACATAGTTAAAGATTTTACTCCTAATTGCTTGCATTCATCAGTCAATTCTGAAACAGGAGAAGAAATGAGAAGTATGATATTTTCGAAGCTTTCATCGGCTATAATTAGACTGCGGATCTTTATGCAAAATAAAAATTTTCTTCGTCACTTACAAGATTCTATATCTTGAACAATTATAAATCGTGTTAATGTCGTTACTGTTTTAAATTACATCCACCCATTTTCCTCATAAATGCATAAAATCCCCAATCTAGCTATAATCGTTGACCTAACTTACTGTCGCCCAACGCGATATCGATGGACGTGTTCGATGTGGATTTCGCATGGATCAAGAAAAGACCCAAAGTATAGGCAACGTGTATTGCACTTTTAATGAGCATTTTTCCTTTCGTTGTGTCACACACGTAACCAGTATACGTGGAATCCAATCCATCTAACGATTTTACAATCGATTCCTCTAATCGTTCAAGGTACTGAGGTGTGCATGTTAAATCCGACATTGCCGGATTGTCTATAGCACTCAACGAATACTGTATTATATCTTCCGCTTCAGATATACAATTTACTGAAACAGCAAGTGCACTTTTATACGTACAGCATCTAAAACATTTTTTTAACGAGAAATAGTTAACAGTACTTACACAATAACTCATACAACATAGTGTCTGCGTGCAGATTCATTTCATTGCGGCATCGTTCAGCCTCAACTTCTAAGTTTTCAATCTTTAAATCTAACTCTTCTTTCTGCGCTAATAAATCGTGTAGATCGCCCTCTAAACCCGTTTTTTCAGACGTTATAAAATCATTTTTGGCAATCAACACCTAAAATATTACATCTTTACCGGAACGAAATAAAAAGAAAACAGAAACGTAAACTTTTAATCAAGAGAAAGCTATTAACCGAGATTTGAGCTTTCGCAGAATTCAGTTCTTGTTTCAGGTCGTCCAAATCCTGTTGCGCTTCGACGATTTTTCGACCTTCTTGTTCGTTTATCGCTTGAGCCTGCATCAGCTCCTCGAGTCGACGTTCTGCATCAGTAGATCGTCGTTCTGATTGCACGTGTGACATTCTCAGTAATCCAAGTTGCTTATCCACGTCCGCCTTCTGTTTAACAAAAGATAATTCTTACTAAAATTTCCTAGAAATCGTTTGTTTTCTATATCAGCTACAATCTTTACCTTCCTAATTAAGCTGATATGTTCTTCTCTCAATTTCGCATACACATCCTTCAGTTTCTGAAACTTTTCTTCCAAAGTTTTATATTTTCCTGAAAAAAGGATCAAATGATGAATAGATAATAATAAAATGATAAAAATAAAATTTAACAACCTTCACTCTCGTGGACTTTCACCATCATATCCGCTTTCTGCTTCAGAGAATCCTGATTAATCTGCTTCTCCTGTTCAATCTCAGCGCACTAAAAATTTATAGAAAAGAAAATATGTTTACGATTGTCTATTTTTAAATATCACATTAACTTTCTACCTTGGCAAGCAAACCAGATTCAAGCTGCGTCACTCGAGTCTGAAGCACTTCCACAATTTGTTGATGCTCGGTTAGTACACGATGCAGTTCTTGTCTTTGGCGACTATTTTCTTGATGTAAATGATCGATAAGACTTTCCCTAAGATATAAACGAATAATGCATAATTTTCCATTCCCACACCAAATCAGAATCATTTCAAAATTCCAAATAAGTTACCTTTCTGCTAATGTATCGGGAGAAATTGAACCGTTCCGTGTTGAATCAAGTTGATCACCGGGTAATGAACTGGTGTCAGAAGTGTCGATGAGGCTATCTACAACCGCTTCGTTATCCAAAGGCTCTTCTGGCAACTCGACTCTTGGCGTAACGTATGATCGTAGTTCTGCTTGTATCAAGAAGTTCGGCGGATTCTAAAATAATCAAATTATTTCTTTTTATTCACTTTATTTTTAAGTTAAAATACTGCAAAGTTATTTGGCTTACTTCTGGTAGCGAGGGTATAGTTATGAGAGCTTTGAAATACTGTCTTTGTTTAACCGTATTGTAAAATTTCTTAAGTTCTTGAAACTGTTTCGAAAAACGATCACGGTGACCAGCCAGGGTGTCAGCTGGCAAAGTGTTATGGAGCTTAAATAAAATTTTCACGCAATAATCGTATAATTGTGACGCGTCCAGGACACATGGTATGAGTGGAGCCAGTCGACATTGTCCACTGACGGTCATGGAATTCGATGGTGTGTTCATCAATGAAGTGGTAACTAAAAAACAAACGTATATAAAACCTTTCCTATAAATAACATGCATCCTACTACAATAGTAGTACCACTGAAAAATTACTACAAACAAAATCGAGAAATATACAATGCTTAGCAGTGGTTTAAAATGTATTATATACCTGCACGTTGTAGATTTAAAATATCATCCATGTAATCAAACATTTCAACCGACATCTGGAAACTGAAAAGAAAAGCAAGTTCATAAAATTGTATAAACTTCAGCAGGGAACTAAATAAAATATATGTAAGATAGATTTGTAGAAGATTATTCTTGAATCCTAAATATTGATTGAAACACGCTTACTAGACATTGATGTCATTTTCTCCAATAGCTTCCAATTCTTCGGGTGTTACTTGAAGATTTCCCGGTATCCGTGGATTTCGCTTGTGAAAATCCAATTTGGTTATCAATAGTCTTATATACAATTGAATCAACTGGCCATAGCCCTCTCGGAGGTGTTGCCATAGTTTCCCAATATCTTCTAACTTTCCACGATACCGTTGAGAGTCTGGAATTACTTTTGGATGACCCTCGCGTAGTATTTTGTGTAAAACATGACAAAACTTCCACGCAACTATTTGATTCTCTTGCAAGGGTTGTCTTAACATGTACATCCAAAAGATCATTCCGCTCTTTTCTTGATACGTACCAATGATAGCACCTATGTTTATATAAGGTATATACAGTAGAATAAGTGATTTGTAATATACACAGAAAATAATCAACCATTATTAAATTATAACATATTCTGGCAAGTAAAATTTGAAAATTCAAAGAGATCCCAGCAGAAATTCCTTCGAAAGTCAAAATGTTTCATTGAGAAAGGATACTCCGCACATGTTTCTCCTTCACCGGTGTTTCCGTAGGGCTCACAGCCTTTCCGATACTGACACACTAAAAGAGAAGAACAATGTTAATTGATTGTACGTCAAATCAATAAATACTGCAATTTCATAAGCTATAACAGTTACCAGCTGATGGAGTTGTTTATCAGTGAGCGGGACAATAGTCGTCATGATAAAACCGTGTAGAAATCAGTGGTAGAAATCGAAGTCCGGAAGAATCTGAATACTGATGGTCAGTCCGTATGAAAATTCATCGTCCACCAATTCATCATTTGCTTCGAGATACCTTAAATGAGGGTAAACGACATGGTGACGTTGTTTCGCGGTGTCTGAAAAAATATACGTAACTATTCAAAACCATCCACGTAATGCAAATGTATTTCGTTCAACGAAGTCTTATCTCTGAAGTATTATGTGAGAATTTGCATATACAGCATACACTCAGCTGTTGTTTAAAAGGTGTACCACGAACCCAAATGCAGCTCTAATAATTAGTACATAATTCATAAGAGTTTCTATTTTCTCCTTATCTAATTTTTTTTTCTTGATTAGTTTATACACAGATTTTAATTTACGGTCTATTAAATATATATATAATTCAATTTTAAAATTGTCTGCATAATTAGCCAGAAAAAAAGATACTTTATTAATATCTTCACAATCGGCGAAAATTAAATACACTAAATATATTAAAAATTTTTTAAATATAATAATACATTAAAAAATAACATTCTTTATTTATGTATTACGAATATATCACCTACAATACCTACGAAATAGGTAGATTTTTTAATACATTGCTAATCTAAATTCTATTAAAAATATATATTTAAAAATTAAAAAAAAAAGAATTGCATATTTTTGCAATATCAAAAAAGCGGGAAAAACGCATACTAAAAAATCTCAAACTATCTCCGAAATACTTTGCATAACTTCGATTTATCACGCACGTGCTCGCAATTTCCACTGAAGTTAAAAAAAAATTGAAAGTTGTTCGAATACTTGAACGGTTCAAATTTAATCTATATCAATGACGATACTACAATAAAATACAGATAGCGCAGAAAAATTTCAGAAAATTCTTGATAATGCTGATTTTACACGAATAACGAATATTATAAAGATCTAATTATTTATTTAGTTCTCTTCGTTGAAACGGATAAGCTGTTTTATTAAATATAGATATCGAAGAACAACAAATATTTTCATGTAATCTCCGCTATGTGAAACGGCAATTTCATATGCACGAACCAACCGAATACTTAATCCAAGTGTTCGATCTCGGAAGTCCAAATGATGGGTCTTTTATGTTCATTAACCCTCCGAGCGGTGTCACCGTACCGGCGCAGTTAACGATGCACCAGAAAGAGTGCCGTTTACGTTCATTCAGAAACTATCGCAACGGTTGCATTCGTGTATTTAGATGAATAGAGACGCATGCAGTTCGTTGTGCCACAAATCAAAGACCCGTATACTTTCGCAGGTTCTATGGAAACAAACACAATGACCGAGATGAAGAAACACGACCCTCGCGCCTGTATAGCGTTAGCGTAAACAAACAACAAATTTAACACTTGTTTATTAGAACATATAAAAATAAACGTAGAGGCATCGTTTCAGAGTAAAACCAGTCTTGATACAGATAATTATGAAATTATGAAGAAATCACGTTAATGAGCTCAAAAACGTCTTTTTGAGAGTTTTTCGATCATTAATACTTCAAAAACTAATGAAGACTCGCCATTGAAATTGTATATTCGGGTTTCTCGTATTAGGAAATTATCAAGAAATCATATTAATGAACTCTTTTCACATTAATAACTTAAAAACTAATAAAGAATCGTCATTGAAATTGTATATTCGGGTTTCTCTTCCCATCCCCACTCGTTCCCAAAATCTCAGCTCTTAATTTTGTGAAGGTCATACCGCACTACGGCCATCATTTGTTTCGATAACATTGTATACAATCGCAAATAATCTCGTGATATATATGCGTACGTATGCATACATATGTATAAATCCGTTTTGTCTCGATCTGTCTGCTATAAAATAATATACAGGTCACACATAGACGCGACCGAACTCATGCAAATTAAATCCCGACCTTGACCATGGGGACACGATAATTCCATCGCGACTTTGATTTGTCAGAAGATTGAAATAATGTGAATTCGAAACGAATTGAAAATTAACCATTGAATCATTCGAAAATTTACCAATCGTAAAATGTATGTAATTCTTAAAATTAGTAATTCTTAAAAAGTAATTTCCATTTTCAACATATTTATTAATACAATTTTAGATCTTTTCTAATCGGAAGAAAACTGGAGTAAGAAGTGGAGCAGAACAATTCAAACGGAATTTACAGCGACATTGTGAAACGAGGAGAATCGGAACGCATAAAAATATAGTTCTTTATATGGATAGCACATTCTGAATCATGCTGTTCAAGAACATATCTTTCACTAGTACCACATTTTCTAACTCTGTGTCACTGTAACCATTTTTCATAACGTTAAAACAGCATAATATTTCAAATAATTGTAAATCTTTATTATATACATTTTTTGGTTTCCGATTTTGAATTAAAAAGATATTTTCACATTTTACAAAACAATACAGCATACTAAAGTGTATTTTAATTTTACAATTCACCACCACCGTTAACGAAGCTCTTCGTCATTCATGATAAAAACACATTCAGGTGCATAAAAGTAGAATGAACAGGGCTTCCTGTTAGCTGATGTCAGATTTTTCTAAGAACTACATATGCATACATATACAACTTGATAATACGAACAGTATAATCGTTGTCCGCTTAACATGACACTAGCGAGATTGTTAAAGATAAAAACTGACTATCGAAACTGCTACGATTATCGAGTACAGTATGACTATCAACAATTTCGTGATACTGATAAATACAATACCATAATAAACACATTCCCTAACCTATAAAAGGCATTAGAACGGTATACGGAAGAAAACGAGGTCAAGGACCGCATTTTCATCAAACGCGTTTATATAGTTTACACAATTTCAAATACCTCTGTACCCGAAAACGTTGACGGAAACTATTTAATAGTTTTACTGAAATACGAGAATATAACCTTACGCCCATTTAAAAAGGTGTCTGCGTATGAAGATGATTATTTCACGGATATAGTGTACCGTTAAAAATTAGAAATGATAATACATACCAAAGTTCTTCCCACAGCGAGTACATTAAATCCAGGCCGCCTCTAGTTCGTTATTTAACTGCGTTAAACCCATTCCTCCGTCAATGCACAAATTGTTTCAGAAGATTACGTAGCATAGATCCGGCTAACGTATAAACGGGAACTTGATAAATACACACACGCGTATTACATTTCGTATATTCACTAAAATTCAATTTCGAAAAGTGCAGCAATTGATAGACGAATTTGTCCGTGGAGCTTTTCTTTCAATAAAGAGTTCAATCCGTGATGTGTGGATAAGCGACTGCACAAATTCAATGATACGATATCAGATACGACGGATAAAACGTTCAATGTATATAGAGATAAGAGGGATCGAGCAACGATAGATGGTATTGTTAAATAACCAATCTAAAATTCGTAGATGAATACGAAAGAAATATGTGCTTCCCGTCCGCGGCTGTGTTAGAATACACTGAATCGCTTGGAATACTATAGCGATAGAAGTAGCGTGCATTCGGTATCAAGCCGCCGCTATTTCGAGCGCTCTTCCAGTGGCGTAGCCGACTCGTGAAACTTGCTGGCCCGTAAACTCTGTGGTTGTCAGGAAAAACGCCGCATGTGACAATTTCAAAAAATTTCAGTATAGAGTAGGATTTACGTATTTACTATAAAAAGGTCATGAAAATAAATTCGAAAGGCTGAAAAAAATAATTATGTCAAAGCATTAGCAATCAAAAATTTAAACGGCAATATCTCGAAAATGAAATTATATACATGCGACGTGCTTCCTGACAACCACAGAAGTCTCTTTTAAAAGTTACATATCTACTTTTACATTCTACTTTAGCACTTGTTCTACAGCTCATAATTTTGTCCCATGTCTTTTGTTATCTCCTTTGCTTTTTTTTCTATCATAATGCGCCGTTATCGCCCCGTTATTTTACGCGTTATTTCTGTGGTCGCCAGGGAAAACGCCACATGTCATAATTTAGCTTTATAGTATAGGATTTACGTATTTACCAGAGAAAAAGTCATGAAAATAAATTAGAAAGGCTCCGAAAAATAATGCGGAATATATTTCGAAAGTGGAAGTATGTATGTGAAATGCGGCGTTCTTCCCGACAACTACATACTAATACAAATTTATCGTC